>JBBEOF010005278.1:0-49444 GCA_037576055.1 Fusarium sp. M6JPR69
TTTTTCCTAGAAATATCTCTTCTCTTTACCTTATAAGCTATATCTTTAGCTAGAAGAAACCCCCTAGGCAGATTAGCTTAGATAGTAAATACTAACCCCAACCATAACCCTAATATTAGTCGTGGCCTATACTAAGTTAGGGGTAATATCCTTTATAAAAGGGAAAATAACTAAGATACCTTATATATATAATTCCTTAATCTAAATGCCTCTTCCTATAATATTATAACTAATTAAGCTATTTATAATATAATCTTAACCTTAATTAGTAATACTTAGGGCAAGTTTATTTAAAAAGGCCTAGTTATTATAGTAATAAGAGCTAGCACTAACTTTAAATTATATTATTTTATTAATATTACCCTTATTACCTATTATAATACTATTAACTACCTAGGTTACTATAAAGATATAATTAGGAGCATAATTAATAAACCTAATTAATATAACTATCTATCTAAGCGTATACTAGCTAATAAGACCTTAAAGGTTATTAATATCTAAATTAATTACCGCTATAACTAGGCTACTTAGCATAAGCTATAAATAGTTAAGGTAGCTATACCTAAGATATACCCTCTATTTAACCTCGAGGGCGATAATTTATATAATATCCCTTTACTCTTTAGCCTAGAACTAGTTATAAAGGCATATAATAATAGCCTTTACAAAGAGAGTAATAGCCTACTATTTAATAACTTAAAGAACCCTTTAGCTAAACTCCTCTTAATAATAATATCTATTAAAAATAAAGAATAGGTTTATTTACTAAGTTACTAGTATTATTTATATCTTAGTAATATCCTTTTTATCTATAAGTCTAAATAAGATCTAAAGATTAAAGATATTAATATACTTTATAACCTAATTAAAGAATTTATAGTACCCTTTATATTAAAGAAAGATATATCTAAACCTAATATAGAGAAGAGGCTAATAAACTAGCTTAAAAAAGAAGGTTCTAGGCATAGTATCTAATATTAACCCTTACCTTACCTTATATAAAAGAAATAAATTACTAAATAGAATTAAAGTCCCCTAGGATATAAATTCTCCTAGTATTATAAAATAAAACTATAGGGAGAAATATAAGGCTTAAAAGTTCAATCTACTAGGCAATTAGCTACTATTATTACTAGGCTAGCCTGCCTACCTTATATATAGATATCTATTTTCTAGGTCTAGTTAACATAGCATATCCAAAGGGCTACTTATTTATTAACCATATCGCTTTTTCTATAAGTAAATTAATATTTCTTTTAAATCCTACCTCTAAAAAACTATCTCATAGGCTATATAATAATACGCCTAGAGGATAAAATCTCATATACTAATAAGCGCCTAGTTAATTTTTCTTAACCCCCCTTATATTATTATCCTAACCTACTATAGCTAACTAGCATAAATCCCTATCTACTCTCTCTAATATTCCTCCCCCTATTTATCTTTTTAACTTTAAGCTATATTAATACGCTCTATAAAATAAGGCTATAAACTATTTATCTAACTAACTATTTTCTAAAATATAAATAATTATATATATAATATAAACCTACTTATATATAGTTAATTAGCTAGTATACTTAAATATATAAATTATTATATAATTACCCTTTTTATTACCTAAAACTCTCCCCTTTATTTAACTAACCTAACTTATTCCTTTACTCTTAATATTCGCAACTTTTATTAATACTTTATACTATATAATATAATAATAATAAAAAAGCCCCTAATATCCATATCTATGCTATTAATAACTAATAAATTACCACTAAAACCTAATAATATATTATTACCTCTCCCTAAAGGTTTAAAAGATCTTATAAATAACTTTTTCTTATTTATTAAAAAGTATTATATAAGTAATAAATTTAAATACCTTAAAGGAATATACTAAGAGAACATAAGTCTTAAAAATAATATTACTAGGCTTTAAATTACTTATAAATAAAACCTTAAAGCCCTTATAAGGTTAAATAATAAATAGCAATCTAAGCATAATAAACTCTAAGAAGTTAATTACGCTAGAGATAATACTATAAAATAGCTAAAAGGTAAAAAATAAGCCTTATAAGCGCTTAAGAATTAAATTTAATATATAAAGGAGTATATAAAAATAGTAATAGTAATATCTAAATCTTAAGAGTCCTAGGCTATTAAGTTAGGTAATAAAAATAAAGTAAAGACTATTTACTTAGAGTATGCCTAGAAAGAAAAAAAAAGGCTTAAAGAAGAGCTAAAATCTAAATAAAAGTAATTAAAGTCTAAGATAATAGAATTAAACTAGGTTTAAGATAAGTTTAAAGTAATTTACTCCTTTATTATTAAACTAAAGAACCTTATAGAGAAAAAGACTAAGATATATATATAAATAACTAATTTTTTTTTTTTTCTCTTTTTATTTCTTTATAATCTAAGTTAAATAATAATTAATATTATAATATAGCCAGAGTTTATTAGCTAGTTTCTTTAACCTTGCCCTTAAATATATAAAGGCTTTTTTATATAATAACCTTAATAATACCTATTTTACTAACTATTCTTACTAAAAAGAGCTCTAAGTATAAGTATTAAGTAAGTAATAAGTCTTACTATTAGCTTCTAATTTACTAGCTACTAAGTAAATAAGAGTTATTACTAGCCTTATTATCTTTAATAAAATACTTACTAAGTATATCTTTAGGCCTACCTATATTATATATAATAGCGAGCTTAATAAAGTCCTTAGTTACCTTAGCACCTAGAACCCTCTTTAGGAGATATATATCTATAATACCTTACTAAAGGTACTCCCTAATAAGTAAGAAAAAAACTAAGCTACTATGGTTAATTTAGTCGCTATATATATATTAGGTATATTAAGTATCTTAGTACTTTCTTCATAGCAAGGGGAGTTTAAATCTAGCTTAAAGTAAGTCTCTAGCTAAATATACCGCGGTTAGTCTAAGGTTTAATAGCTAAAAGAGAGAATTAAGCCTAGCTTCTCCTTTAACTTTCCTAAAGATTAATAACTATTATTATTACTAAGCGCCTAAACCCCTATAAAATCTAGCTTATTACCCTTTGTATAGTTATTAATATAATAAAAAAGTAAATACTAGAATTAATAATAATCTATTACCCTTCCTAGCTTACTAATAGCCAAGGAATTTAAAGAGGTTATATAGCTAGTATTTCTAGCTATAAATCCTAACTAATTATAAGAGGAGGGGGAAAAAGAAGAGAAAAAGAGTATAATCTCCTCTTAGGAATTAATCCACTAGGGTTATATCCTTATAAAGGCATAAGTAAAGGAGGCAAAGTAAAAGAAAGGTACTAAAAAGGAGGTTTCTTATAGGGTTAAAAAGACTACTTAATAGAATAATAATAGTCCTTAATAGCTATAAGGAAAAAAGCGAGACTCTAATATAAGTATTTTTTTAGGAAACTTAGGCGGCGTAATAAATAAGCTATAATAAGTCAGTAATATAAAACTCCATAAAAACTTATTTATATTTATTTATTATAGCTAAATTATATTATTTAAACTAATACTTAGCATATTATTATTTAGCTATTAATTTATTAATCCTACTTACTTAAGCTTCTACTTCTCACATTTACTTATTTTAATATTATAATTAAAGCAATATATTATTAGTTTTATAATACCTTACTAGCTAATTTATCTACCTTTATATTCCAACTCTAAGGTATATACTAAAATAAAACCTTAATATTAAGCTTATTTAAGTTTCTAATTAATCTATCTAACTTCTTAAAAAGCTCTTAGTTCTTTACTAGCATTCCCTTATATATTTAATAGCTATTATTCTCCTACTTAAATACCTACTTAGTTATTCTCTTAACTAAATACTCTAAATTAGTTTTAATAATAACTATCCAAAGTTATTTCTCTCTAAAATACTAGCTCTATATATCTATTACCTAGCAAAGAGTAAGAATCCTAGTCTATAACTCTATAACCTAGTTTGTTACATTTAGCTTAGCTAAGAAAACACTCTTATTATACTAGGATATTTTGCTAATAAATACTCTAGCCGCTAGTTATATTATTCCCCTTATATGCCCTATCAACTATAATCACTATATAGTCTACATATAGTATCAGCTAGTCATAGTATAAACAAAGATAATCCTTATTATATGCTATATATATCTATTCCTTATTATAATTACTAACCTCTATATTATCTAGCTTTATATTATCCCTATACTATAAACTAGGGTTAAATTTTTAGTTTTTTACTAATATAGAGATTTATAATTTATAGTATATATATAAGGGGAGACTTATAGTAGGTATCCTTAAGTAGGGGTTATAGAGTTAATCTTAAAGACTATAGGGTATTAATAATAGAGGTAATAGCACCTAATTAGTAAATAGTTTATATATTATAGCCTAGTATTTAATTTTAGTTATACTAAAAAGAGATATAAAAAACGCTAGATATATCTTTATATATTTAAAGAGATTATAATATATACTAGGGGTATATATAAGGTTAAGGGAGGCACTAGCCCTATAACTTTTACTATAAAGCTACCTTAGTGCCTAAGTTTTTACTTTAAGTCCTATGTAATAACCATAGCCTATAAGTCATAGTTAGGTTTAGTTCCTTCTTACCTTATATATATATATACTCTAGGCTAATAATACTACGCTATAAGCTCTAATCTAGCAAATAGTTCTATACCTACTAATTAATTAAGCCTCTTACTATGCACTTAATATAGCATAAGCTATTTACCTCCCATATATATAGCCCACTAAGGCAAAATAGAGATCTATTTACTACTCTCCCTCTTATAGGTAAGTCTTTAGTAAGCATAAAAATACTACCCTATATAATAAAAAACTAATTAAGGAAGTTATTAAGAATAATAATCTAAGTATCTATAATCTCCCCTACTCTAAGCTTATCTAAATCCTATAATATCTACTAAAGCGAGGCATATTTAAGTCAAGTATTACTACTTAGTCTATCTTCTTAGAGCTCTTTTTATAACTAGTAAAATAATAAAAGCTATAAAAGATACCTATACCTCTTAGTTAATGCGACTTTATTATTAAGAAAACCATAAGGTTACTTAAGATATAAGTTAGGGCCTAAGTTTATTACTCTTAGAGCGTATATATTCTTATTAATTAAATTAGGCTATAGAAATCTAGTATCTACTTAGATATAATACTTATCTCGACTTAAAAGAAATATTAAGCATACCGCGCTATTATATATCTCTAGTCTCTAGTTATATCTAAAAAATATAGTTTTAATATTATAAATATAAGCTAGATTAAACCAAATAACTTTACTAAAGATAATATTACTACTACTACTATAATATCTTTTAACTTCCTAGATAATAATCCTCGGTTAGTTAATTATATTATTTAATACTTCTATTAATCTAACTATAAAGTTCTATAATCTATACCTAGCATAAATAATAAAGTAAATATTATAATATATAAAAAGGGCATTAATACTAGTAAGTTAGATATAGATAATATTACCTTAGATAATCCCTACCTAGTTATTTATATTAAAGTATTTATACTTATAGAGAAATATAATATATTACTTCTTAAAGTATTATCTTTAAAGAAATTTAAGGCTATAATCTAATTATGCTAGGAGTCTAAATATCTAATTAAAGCTATATAAGAAGTATATACCTTTACTATAATAGATATCTAAGATATATAAAAGGCTATTATTTATATTTTATTTATATAAAGAAAACTATTAGATAAAGAGTATATAAGGGAGCTACTCTAAGAAATACCTAATATAATATATAACCTACTTATATAATTTTATAATAAAATTAAATCTAAGCTATACCTATTAATATATTTTAAATAATTAATTATCCTATATATTAAAATATTACTTTATAATATATCTAGCTTACTTAGTTTTTAAAGCATCTCTAATAGCCTAATAATCTAATAGCCTTTACTTAGTTATTTATTTATTTATTAAGCTATATACTAATTTAGCTCTCTTTTTCTCTCTCTCTTTCTCTCTCTCTCTCTATATATATATATATATATAGCCCTCTAATTAGGCTTTTTCTAAGTTTTATCCTAGAAACTTATATTAATCTTATTATAAACTATAAGAATAATAATAAGAAGATAAATAAATCCTATACCCTAGAAATTAATTATTATCTAATTACCTAGAATATACCCCTTCTATTAAAAACTAAAATAACTTTAAGAGTCATAGGCATTATAAACCCCTAATTTTATCTATCTCCTCTAGCTATATCTAAATATACTCTAGCCCCTTCTCCTCTAACCTACTCTAGTCCTACTAGCCTATTATCTCTAGCACTATACCTCCTAATTAGCTTATATTAATACCTATAACCCTACTATATACCACTATATATACTATAATAAACTATTATATTATCTTAACCTAAGTATATTATGCCTTATAATATTATATATTATACTTCTCTTATGCCTCCTTTTTATTACTATATTTTAAATCTATTTCTTTATAATATACTATCTACTAATATAATAATATTAGGAATTAATAATAACTATACCGTGCTCTTAGGCTACTACTATATACCTAATAATATTAAAATATCTTAAGCTAAGGCTATATTTCCTTAGCTTCTATCTAATATAAGTAATATTTAAGCTTATATATCTCTATAATTAGGCCCTATTTATAAAAAGCATAAAATATATACTATATATAGCCTCCGTGGGCGTAAATAAGGTTACATACTTAATAAATTAATAAGTACTTAGCTATATATATACCCTAATCTCGCTTAAGTAAAAAAGATTTTATTACTTTTATAACCTCAGCATAGATAAGGCTAGGCTAGAATAGCCTTATCCCTGGCTAGGCATTATCCTAGGTCCTAGTAGCTAATATAAGGACTTAATATAATATATCCCTACTCTCACGGGGTTAATGAATCCCTTACTATTACCTTAGCGGCCAGGAAGGTAATAAGGACTAATCTATAAATAGGTATTAATTACTCTATGTATTAAATAATATATTCTACTATTATCTCTTTATTAATCTCCCCTTCCTAGGGAAAAATAATAGGAAAATAGACATAGGAATAAACTTATAAATATTATTATTTACTATTATAAAAGAAAAAGGTTAATATAAAATAAGAATAATATACTATTCTTTAATTATATTCTTTAATATTTATATTTAATTAAACTAATATAAATATAAAGATAAAAAAATATTAAGTAATAAGAAATTAAGTAATAAGAAAAGAAGGGTTAATTGCCTTACCTTCTTATAATACTTATTTTTTATTCCCCCTCTACTATCTAATTTATATACAACTTAAGTAATAATTTATATACTTTTATTTATCTAATAATATCCCTAATTATATTTATCTAAGTAAAAATTATAAATAAAACCCTAGGCATTATATATATAGCTTACTTAAGATAATTCTATACTTATACTATATCCTTAAATTATTAACCGCTTAACTATATATATACCGCGCTATTATTATTATTATTACTACTATAGTTATCTACTTACTAGACTATATCTTAACCTCTAGGGAAAAGATAATAATAAAATAAAATATATAAATAATTAAACCTAGGGGTAAAAGAAAAAAATAAAAAGCCTTATTAAGAGGGCTTATAGGCTTATTAAGAGGACTAGTATATATAAATACTTACCCCTAGGTTTAAAGGTTTATGACCTATAGGCCTAATATGGTTTTAAGGCTCCTATACTAGACAAATTTAAAAAAGAGACTAAGTTTACCTATATTATTATTATTACTATTAAACCTACCTAGGGTATCTTTAATAAATATTATTAAAACTATAACTCCTTACCTTCCGCTTAGCTATAATACCTAAACCGCAATAAATAGACCTTTATTAAAAATAAATAATAGGTTTATTTATTAAGTTACTAGAGTTATTAGTCTCCTAGGGAGTATCCTTTTTATTTATTATTCTAGACGGGACTTATAGATAAAAGATAATATTATAATTCATAACCTTATTATTAAAGAATTTATAATATTCTTTATTATCTTAAAAGAGTAATATATTATCTATTATTTAATCCTAATATAAAGAAAAAATTACTAGATTAACTTAATTAAAAGGGTTCTAAATATAGCATTAGATATTAGCTTTACTTTATACTAATTACCTCTTAATAATAAATATAATTTTCTTTTACTATAATTAAAAATAATTAAAACATAGCCTAGAGTACTTCTAAAGATATTATATAGTTATTTAGGCTACTATAACTCTCTAGTATTACTATTCTCCTTAGTTAAGGTTATTACTTCTATCTAATTAAGATCTATTATCTTCTTCTATTATATTATCTATCTCCTCTTTATTATTAGTTATATTACTAGAGATATTATTATTATTATTATTATTATTATTATTATTATTATCTATAAGGTTAATATCCCACTATAAAGGCTTAGCCTAATTTAAGAACCATTCTAGGAGAATTTAACTTTATATAAAGGGCTCTATTTCCTATATCTTGACCTCTAGGTAGCTATATAGGTCATACTAATTATTACCATTATTAAGCCAACGCCTCATCTACTATAGGCATTCTATAAACATAGGCAAATAACTAGGTACTAACTATATAATATTAAGCAAGCCAATAAGGTTATCCTAGGTTAATAATAAGATAATTAGTTAGCTTACTATAGATTTAAAAATCTGCCTTAAGATATATATCTCCTTTATAGGGACCTAGAAAATATCCTCCTCTTTATAATAATTCTCACAAATATCTAGTTTCTTAAAAAACTATAGCTATATAAAGTTTATATCCCTATCCCTACCCTAGGTTAAGCTAGCCATATAGGTCATATATAATAATACCTACTAGTAATAATATTAAATAATATTATAATAACTAGCAAAGTATAAATATTTAATATTATTATCCCCTATAATCTCTACTTAATATATCTAAGCTATCCTTTTAAAGCTCTAAAAGTCCTAAGGTAATAGAATTATTAGAGTTATATTAGGGGATAGACCCTCGGGGTAATTATTATAGCGATATATAGATAATAAGAAGATATCTTTATCTCCCTAAGGAGGCAAGAAATAAGAAGCCTAATACTAAATCTAGAAAAAAGATAGCTTACTATAATACCAAGTACCTAGGCCATAGCTTATACTAACCTCTTTAGTAGGGTTATTATTAAAAGCAATCTAAATATAATAGCTAATTTATACGCTAAAGTAGCTATTAAATAGGCTTACTGATATATAGATATATTACTATATGTCCTTAAATACTTAGTAGACTTAGAGGAAATATAGCTAATCCCAGGCTAGTAGCTTAAAATGGCTAAATAATTAATTAAATAAAAAGCCAGACTAGCTATTCTTAGGTAATAGGCGCTAACGCATAGCTATCTAATAAGATAGCTTATTAGGCAAAGTATCCCCTACTAAGGGATTAATATTAAATAATAATAACATAGCTTTACCATACTTAGCCTATACCTCTATATAAATGCTATAAATCATCTAGGCAGTAAGAATATAGCTAACCTTAGCTATAGATTCTACCTAGGCTTACCGCAGATAAGTAAGAACTAATAAGTTTTAGCGCCTATAATTACCTTATATTTTATCCTAATATAACTCAATCTTAGTAAGAAAATATTAATAATAGGCTTAGGCAGTCTCTTTAATAGCAAGGATAATAGCCTAGCTAGCTAGCTCCTTAGCTTCCTTACTATGCCCTTAATTATATACTCCTTAAGCATCGCGAACTATCTATTAAAATAAAAGCTTAATAATAACCTAAGTAATAGTAAGAGCTTAAATATTAGGCTAATATATTAGCTTTGCCTAAAGTAGGCTCTAAGGCATATAGAGATTAACTAATACCTCAAGTAAGATATAGCCCTACTACTAATCTATATAGCTATAAGGGATCTAAAGTATACTAGATTCTTTAATAAGGCGGCCTAGACTAAGACTTAGCTACTTCTTAATAGAGCCCCCGCTATAGCTATAAGTCCACGTTATCTAATCTAATTACTAAATCTAATTATTAAAATTTAGCCTCTCCTCTTTATTATTAAGTATATAAATAAAAAGGTAATAAAAAAGCTAAGTAATATAAAACCTAAGTATCTACTAGATATAGTTAATTAAAGAAGAAAATAATAATAGCTACTTACTTTCTTTTTTTATTACCTCTTAGAAGATATAATTAAATAAAAGAATTAAGTAAGTAGCTTATATAGATATAAAAGAGGTTATAACTTTAGTTAGAATAGCCTAAAAAGGGCAATATATCTCGCTAGCTCTAATATTATTATTACTATTACTAAGGGGAATATCCTAAGATATTAGCCCAATATAAGGACTTTTACTAGGTTCTAATATATTATTAGCCTATATAGCAAGAATAATATTAAGCTAAAATATAACCTCTTTCTAAATATTAAAGTTTAAGTGCTATTATAGAGATAAAATAGCTCTTAGATATTACTTATTAGTATCCTAGGTATATAAAAGGTAGGAGTAATTAAGCTAAGGCATAAAGGCTTATTAGCGATTTTAGTCTATAACTATAAGGTCTTTTAATATACCTTTATTAAAGATAAAGAAAAAGAAATAGCCTAAGCTAAAGAGCTAATAATTACTAAATATAACCCTAAAAAGGTCCTTATTATAATTATATGTCTTAATATAAATAATACTAGGTAATCTAATATCTAAGTAGCCTAGGTTTAATACTTAGCTTAACCTTAACTTAATATAATAAGTCCTTATATTATAGAAGAGGAAAAAATAATAGTATTTAGTATTAAGAGGGGCTTCTAAGACTAGATCTTAGAGGCTCTTATAAAGATAATAATAATAATTACTTTTTTAAAGTAATATCTAAGGTTTAATAATACCTTAAGCATTAAGTAATAATAATAGTCTAGTAATATAGTCCTATATCCCTATATTAAGCTAATAAGAGTATATATTAAGCTAGTTTAAGTTAAGACTAGCTAAGATTATATCTTAAAATAGAGCTAAGCTTTTATAAAGGCTTAGTTATATAAATATATTCTTTAAGTTATAAAATTAGAAAAATAAGCAAGGGTTCTAAAAGTAAGTAATATCTTTCCCTCGCTATATCTAGACCTAATATAAGTTTACTTTCTTTATAATTAATACCTAGAAATATAAAAAAGCATTAGCAGGGATATTATATACTAGGCGAAAGGCTTAAGTCTTATCTTTAGTACCCTATTAACTAATACCTAGCTTTTCCTAGTATATATAAGACTTTACGTAAATAAGGTTATATAAGCTAGGGATTTCTTACTAGGCGTAATTAAGAATTATTTTATAAATAGCTAAGAGAATAATCTTATTATAGAGGTCTTTAAATTATATAAGAGAGAGATTATTTATAGAAGCCTATATCTATAAACAGGCTTTATAAGGGAAGAAGAGAAAGATAGAAAATTAGATAGTAATAATAATAAAAGTACTAATATAAGTATGCTAGGTATATATTAGATTAAGGCTATAGGGCTAAATAACTTAGTTAGTAGAGATATTACTCTTATATAGCGGGAAAAAAGAAAGTTAAAATTGGTTAAGGGCTTAAACGGCAGATAAACTCTTAGCCCCAAACTAGATACTATTAATATCCTATTGGCGCATAATAGTTACTAAATTATATAAGAGGGAGGCCTATATTTTATAAAAAAAGAGTAGCTTAGGGGGTTAGGTAGAGAGAAAGCTTTATTAATAGGAGAAAGAGGCATAAGGATTATAGGTATTATTATACTCCGCGAAAATAGCTAATAAAGAAAGAAAAAAATAGCTAAGATATTTAATTCTTTCTTAAAGAGTATTAATATATTTAGATTTAGCGAGCTTATATAAATTTAGGCCTAATTTAAGTATATAATATAAATACTTTTATAACTTAAGAGGGTTAGGTTAAGTAATAATAATATAATATAATAACTTATATTTATATTAGTAGCTAAAAAATATATAAAAGATATAATTATATAAATCGCCTTATATATATAGAAAATCAAGGCTATTAGTAATATCTTAGTTATAAATTACTTAGAGAAAGCTATTAAGGATTAAATAATAATTCTTAGGCCTAAGGGAAGGTAAGGCTAATAAGATAAAGTAATCTAATAAGTCTAATATTAATAAAATAGAACTTCTTAGCTAAGATAATAACTAATTATTATCTTACTAAGGAAGGCTAAGAAATAATAATAATATTAAGGCTATTAATAATAATATAGCATTAGTATTAGGCGAGGAGCTCTTAGTATTATTATTATAATTACCCTTAATATAAATAAGGGAAGCTATGGATAATAAGGGAAGAAATACTTCCTTAAACTTAAGCTCGGGACCTAACTAAGATAAGATTTAAGCAGGTAGAGATAATAAGGTTAAATTATTATATAAGGTTAAGGCAAAGAATTTAATAGTAAGTAATAGCTCCTAGGTAATTATAGCCTAATAAATAATCTATTATACCCTTATAAGGTACTACTAGTTATAGTATTATTAGATATAGAGATATATTTACCCACGTAGTAATATATTAGGGTCTAACTAGGGATAGCTAGGTCTAAGGCCTAATTGCTTATTATTTAATAAGGATAAATCTAAATTTAGAATTCTAATTATAAAGATCTCTTCCCCCTTATCTTATCTAGCCTCGCTTAACTAGTTTATAGCTATAAGATATAGCGCCGCGATATAATTAAAGTCAAGATATATTTACTTATTAATTAGCTATATTAATACTTATAGTCCCGCGGATACTTCTAGTCATAGATCTAGTTTATTTGCTATAGCTATTAGTTCGCAAATAATTAAGATTAGTTAATTAGTAATAATTCCTAGGCTTTAGCTTCCTTAATAGGTAATAATAATAATAAATAATAGTTATTTATTAGGCGGGTTTAAGGTAGTATTATTATTATCTTAGTTTATAGTATCTAGTTAATCTAAGGTAATAAATTAAAGCATTAGATTACCTCTTTATAGAGAGAATAAAGAAAATATAAATTAGGAAAATAAGAAACTAGAAAGAGGTATAGCTTTAATAGCTAAGTCTAAGCTAAGGGTATTATACCTATAATAATAGCATATAAGCTAGGTATTAATAATAGGGGATTATTTACTAAATAAATATTTAAGTTATAGGAATATTCTTAAATGTATTATGCTTGGTTTTATTAAAGGTTTCAGAGGCAATATTATCTTATACGCTCACGCATATAATCTCTTTTTTTTTAAGCCAAGAGTATATAAAGAGCTATTATTTATTTATAATAATACAAGAAAAATAAATTCCCTAGTATATCATAGACCTTATTGCTATTATTAATTCTTATTTATTAATTAATTTATTTATTTATTTCTTTTAATATAAACTATAATTACTTCTCACTTACCTCTCTACCTTATATTTTCTTTCTTTTTCTTATTCTCTAAACCCCTTATATTTTATAAGGGGGCATAATTAGCTTATAAGGTAATTAATAATAACTAGGGTTTATTTCCTTAGTAAAGGAAAGAATAGGCAGTGGTAATTATAGAATCTAAAATATAGATAGAGGTTAGGTTAATTATTCTTATAGATTTTAGTATAGTTCTCTTAGAATAGCTTTAGTTAGTAAAGGCCTAGAAGAATATAGATATAAGGTAATAAGGCGATATTATTATTTAAGTAATAGTAATAATATTATAATACTTTATAGATATAGAAAATTTAGTTATAAATATTATATATAATTAGAGATAATATTCTTTATTATAACCTAGATATTAATAGATTAATCTATAAATAAGATATTAAGATAGATATAAGAATAATAAGTTATTATATCTTTCTATCTAAGATCTAACCTAATAATAATATTAGGGGATATATAATAATATACCCTAATAGGGATATTATAATACCTAAGACTTTATTATATTAATCTATAGAAACTAGCAAGGATATTATAATACCTAAGATATAATTCTATTAAGTAATTTTTTCTTTAGGAATAAGTACCCTCTAGGACACTTAGGTTAAACTCTTATTATTATTAACCCTAGATTTTATGCCTTTAATTAATAATTAAAATATATTCTAATACTAAGTAAACAAAGGGGTTACTATAGCATGAAAGTCCTTATATATCTATTAAATAGTTAAGTAAAAGAGCTATTCTTCGTAGTATTATACCTAACCCTAATCATTTAGAGATAACTTTGCTCCTAACCCTAGACTTTATGATTATACCTATCTTATCTTTAGGGTTAATTATTAAGAGTAAAGTATTATCTATATTTAGACGTAATTATATTAATCGCCGCTAAAAGCTACTAATAAAGGTATAATAATATTTTATAAGTAACATTTAATTAGGTTTAGCCTTAAACTAGAATTAATTATTAAATATATAATAAAAGTAATAAAAAAAGGCCTAAATAGAAATAACTATATTCTTTTTACTAATAATCTAATTAGTATTACTTTTTTTTATCTTTTAGTCTAGTTTTTACTTACTTATTAGTAATAGTGGAATTTTTAAGAGTTTTAATTATGCTTTTTAGCCAACGCTTAAATTTTTACTAAGACTTTTATAACGCCTTAACCCTCGCCCTATAAGCAACATTAATTAGACTAATTAGCGACTCGATTTAACTCTAAGCGATATTACTCTAAAGCATAAATAGTAAAACACGATTTGTATAGGCGATTTTACTTAAATCGCCAGAGAATAAATAATCAGGCTTACTTTTGCTCTCTACCTTTTAACCTTGCCTTCTTGCCCCTTGCTCTTTATTAACCTTTATAACTACCTACTTATCTCTTAATTTTCTATATTAAATAAAATCCTAGGCGTTGCCTTAGGGTTAGGGTTATAGGTAAATAATACTTTTATCCCCTTAAATTAACCCTTATAATTATTTACTCCCCCCCTTAGCTTCTTAGGTTAAATTAAAACCCCGGGTTTAGGTTAGGGTTATAGATAAACCGCTACTTAACTATTACTTAGGCTTTAGGAACCTTGCTATTATTAAATTTATTAATACTTTAAATTTCTAGTAGCTTGTTAACCCTCTAGTTAAACTCCTCTTAATAATAATATCTATTAAGAATAGGGCATAGGTTTTTTTATTAAGTTATTAGTATTATTTATGTCTTAGTAGTGTCTTTTTTGTCTGTAGGTCTAAGTGAGATCTATATATTAAAAATATTAATATCCTTTATAATTTAATTAAAGAATTTATAGTATCCTTTATATTAGAGGGGGATATATCTAACCCTAATGTAAAGAGAAAAGGCTAGTAGATTAACTTAAGAAGGAAGATTTTAGGTATAGTATTTAATATTATTAATTTTTATTTTACCTTATATAAAAATAATAGATTATTATATAGAAGTAGAGTCCCATAGGGCGTAAATTCTCCTAGTATTATAGAAAAGAACTATAGGAGGAAGGAAATATAAGGCTTAAAGGTTTAATTTGCTAGGTAATTAATTATTATTATCGCTAGACCTACCTGCTTACCCTGTATATAGATATTTATTTTCTAGGTCTAGTTAGTATAGTATATTTATAGGGCTATTTATTTATTAATTATATATTATATTTACCCTAGGTAAATTAATTAATCTTTATTTTAAATCTTGCCGCTAAAAATCTACCCTATAGGCTATATAATGATATGCCTAGAGGATAAAATCTCGCGCATTAATAAGCACTTAGTTAGTTTTTTTTAACCTCCCTTGCACTATTATCTTAACTTACTATAGCTAATTAGTATAAATCTTTATCTACCCTCTCTAATGCTTAACCCCTAGTTTATCTTCTTAACTTTAGGCTATATTAATATGCTCTATAAAATAAGGCTATGAATTATTTATTTAATTAATTATTTTCTAAAATATAAATAATTATATATATGATATAAACCTACTTATATATAGCTAGTTAGTAAGTATATTTGAATATATAAATTATTATATAGTTGCCCTTTCTGCTGCCTAAAACCCTCCCCTTATTTATTAACTTAATTTATCCTTTTACTTTTAATATTCGCGACTTTTATTAATATTTTATACTATATGATATAATGATAATAAAAAAGCCCCTAATATCTATATTTATGCTATTAGCTGTTAATAAATTATTATTAAAACCTAATAATATATTACCTCCCCCTAAAGGTTTAGAGGACCTTATTAATAACTTCTTCTTATTTATTAAAGAGTATTATGCTAGTAATAAGTTTAAATGCCTTAAAGGAATATACTAGGAGAATATAAGCCTTAAGAATAATATTAAAGAGCTCTAAATTGCTTATAAGTAGAATATTATAGCCCTTATAAGGTTAAATAAGAAATAGTAATCTAAGTATAATAAACTTAAAGAGGTTAATTATGCTAGAGATAATACTATAAAGTAGCTAAAAGATAAAAAATAAGCCTTATAGGCGCTTAAGGATTAAGTTTAAAATATAGAGGAGTATATAAAAATAGTAATAGTAATATCTAAAAAGTAGGAGCCTTAGGTTATTAATCTAGAGAATAAAGAGAAGGTAAAAATAGCTAACCTTAATAATACCTAGAAAGTAAAGAAAATACTTAAAGGGGAACTAAAATTTATATAAGAGTAACTAAAGTCTAAGACTATGGAATTAGGCTAGGTTTAGGATAATTTTAAAGTGATTTATTTTTTTATTATTAAACTAGGTAATCTTAAAGAGAAAGAGACTAAGACTAAGATATATATGCTAATAGTTAATTCCCTCTTTTTATTTTATTATAATTTAGGTCTAATAATTAATATTATAATATAGCTAGACCTTATTAGCTAATTTCTTTAACCTTACTCTTAAATATATAGAGACTTTTTTATATAGTAACCTTAATAATACTTATTTTGCTAATTATTCTTACTAGAAGGAGCTCTAAGTATAGGTATTAAGTAAGTAATAAGTCCTATTATTAGCTTTTAATTTACTAGCTATTAAGTAGATAAGAGTTATTACTAGCCTTATTATCTTTAATAAAATACTTATTAAGTATATCTTTAGGTCTACTTATATTATATATAGTAGTAAGCTTAATAAAGTCTTAGGTTACCTTAGTACTTAGAACCCTCTTTAGGAGATATATATCTATAGTTCCTTACTAAAGGTGCTCTCTAATAGGTAAGAAAAGAACTAGGTAGCTATAATTAAGTTAGTCGCTATATATATATTAGGTATATTAAGTATCTTAGTGCCTTTTTTGCGATAAGGGGAGTTTAAATTTAGCTTAAAGTAGGTCTCTAGCTAGATATACCGCGGTTAATTTAAGGTTTAGTAGCTAGAAGAGAGGGTTAAGCCTAGCTTTTCCTTTGACTTTTATAAGGATTAGTAATTATTATTGCTATTAAGCGCCTAAACCCCTATAAAGTCTAGCGTATCGCTATCTATATAGTTATTAATATAATAGAAAAGTAAATACTAGAATTAATAGTAATTTATTACTTTTTTTAGCTTATTAATAGCTAAGGAGTTTAAAGAGGTTATATGGCTAGTATTTTTAGCTATAAATCCTAAGTAATTATAAGAGGAGGGGGAAGAAAAGGAAAAGGGTGTAATTTCCTCTTAGGAATTAATCTATTAGGGTTATATCCTTATAAAGGTATAAGCTAAGGAGGCGGGGTAAAAGAGAGATGCTAAAGAGGAGATTTCTTATAGGGCTAGGAAGATTACTTAGTAGAATAGTAGTAATCCTTAATAGCTATAGGGGAAAAGGTGGGACTTAGATATAAATCTTTTTTTTTACTTCTTAGGAAACTTAGGCGGCGCGGTAGATAAGCTATAATTAGTTGGTAATATAAAACTCTGTAAGAACTTATTCTTATTTATTTATTATGGCCTTATTATATTATTTAAACTAGACTTAGCTTTCTTTTCTTTTAATTACTTATTTTACTTATTATTATTTATAATTAATTTCTCTCTTATTAATTAATTACTAGGTCTATTTCTAGTATAATTAGTAATATATTATTCCCTTATTATCTAGCTCTAGTCGCCCTTATTATTATTTATTGCTAATATCTTATTATTTGTAATAGCTAGAAGGGGATTATATTATTAGGAAATAAGAGCAAGTAGAGTTTTAGGGGTTTATAGCTAATAAGCTTATTTTAGTTAGTTTTATATTAGCTGGTTTTATTTTAGTTAGTCCCTCCCTTAGTCTAATTTATATATAATATATATAATAATTTATATATTTTTAATTTATTTATTATCCCTAATTATATTTATCTAGGTAGTGGTTATAAATAAGGCCCTAGGGTTATATATTAAAATATTTTTTCTTATATTAATATTTCTTAATTTAAAATATATATTTTAGCCCTAATAAATCTTATTTTTATTAAGTACTCACGTAATATTTTTAATCTTAGCTCTAATTTAGATTAATAAATAGGCGCTATCTTTAATATTAAAAGCTCGACTTAGCGTATAATACTATTTATTATATATAGCCTACTTGCTACCTTAAAATTATTATTATTATCATACCTATACTCTTTAATTCTCTTCTTTATAGTTTAGGCGGCCTATTGACTCTTATATATTACTCTTAAGTATCTATGATATAATAATTATGCTAGTAGAGTTATTAGTTACTCTCTTATTGCCCTCCTTAAACGCTTCTATAGTCTCTATAACTTATTAGTTCTATTTATCTATATGGTTTAGTTTATTTCTTCTAAAGAATTTAAGATAATATTATTTACTAATCTCTTTATTTATTTATAATTATATTATTTAAAGTATTTCTAAAGACTTTTTTACTTCTTTATTATTTATATCTTAACCCTTAGCTATAGGAAATAGTAATATCTTTTAGTATAATATACATCTATGTTATTAACCTTTCGCGTCGGCATAGATAGCTTAGAAAACCTTGTTAACTTGGCCGAAGGGCTAATATGAATAATAGAAGCCTAAGTAAGGTAGCGTTTAAGATTTGCTGCCTAGCTCTTTTTTATTATAGTAAGGAGCTTAGTATCTAATAGCTATGGAAGGATCTAGTGAGTTAATAAGATAATCTGCCTAAGCTATGTATACTATTGCGTCGCCTTAATTAACCTAAGTATTATCTCAATAAGCTTAATACTTCAGTGGGTTATAATATAAAAAGGGAGAGAGGACTAGCCTCTTTAATGCTTTATAGATATATCTATAGAGCTAGGTAAGAATAGATTATTAAAGAGATCTATTATATTAGTTAATTATAGCTTATTTCTAGTAATAAGATAAGGCTAGGTATGGTTAATATTATGCTAGTAATTATAGAATAAGTCTAATAGCCTATTATAATAGAAGGCTAGAGGATTAAACTCTGGGTATTTAATTATTGCCTTATTTATAATATTAGAGCCTATTTTTTATTTAGTGCTTTTTAGAGCTATGCGCTAGATATCCCGCTAGAAGAGTTTAATAACTATAGAGTAGAGATATTTAAGCTATAGCCTCTTTGCTATTATATTCTTATAGACTTAATATTATCCTGCCTAGCTCTAGGCTTATTATATCTAGATATAGATATTATAATTATCTTTAAGTACTTACTATTATTACTTATAGTCCTAGCATAAGAGGTTATTATTAATTACTAATTAATTATTAACTTTAGAAATAAATCGCTAAGTATTTTAATTAAATTTCCTTAAAAGCTACTAGCTAAACCTATATACCTTAGATATTTTACTTAGGCCTAGTTTTTTTTATTATACTTTAACCGCCTATGGTTCCCTCTCTTAGGGCTATATATGCTATATTAATATCTATTTATCTCCCTAGAGAATTAGCTCCTTTATAATAAGGGATAAGTCATAGCTAAATCAAAGTCTATAGAGTATTATTGCTATAATAATAGTCTTAGGTAATAAATACTTTAGGCTAGTTTATACCTTAATATATTTAAATAAGAAGTAATATTAATTAATATTAGCATAGAGGAATCTAATTATTATCTAAGAAAGAATAATAAAGAAAGAATAGTCTTTTATATTATCCTTTAATGCCTCTCTTAGCTAAGTTAGAGCTAGAGCTAATAAGAATAGATCTATAATATGCTATAAGAGGGCTAGTAATACTTAGTCCTTTGCCTAGATGCTATATATAAATTAGTGCTATATTAATTTAAGCGCTAATTATATTATATTATTATTTATTTTATTTTAATTAACTATAGAAAGGTTATAGTAAATATAGAGCTTATTAAGCCTATATATATATTATACCTAGGACTAATATATATATGCTCCCTGCGTAGAGTTATGCTAATTAAGGAGATATAATAGGTCTAGGGCTATACTCTTAGTATAGTAGTTCTAGAATAGGTATTACTTAGCGGCATTAAATGGGACCTTAATGAGGTTATAGAATTAGCTATAAATAAGGCCTTTCTAAAGCTCCTAGCTCCTTAGCCTAGGAGTAATTATTATATCTCTAGTATCGCGGAGGGTTATAAATAGATAGGTAATCTAGTAGATAAGTAGGCTATAGTATTTCCTTAACTTACCCTAATTAGTGCCCTCTTCTTACTTATTAAGGTAATTCTAAAGCTAACTCTATTATAATTAATAATACTAGAGTCTATCTAGATAGTATTAGCGCTATAGTAATATATGCCTATGTGGTTTTATCTTAGTAGGTATTAGCTAGCGCCTAATATTAATATATATTACCTATAGATTAATATAGGTCTTATTAATTATAAAGTCTTAGTAATAATATTACTCTTTAAGTATTAACTTAAGTATAGGCTATATTTATATTAGCTTAGTATTCTTAGTAGCTATATAGAGCTATAGGCTAGTATACTTAGGGAAAGAAATAGCCTTTACTTAGACTTCTTCCTAAAGAGCAGTAAGGTATTAAGACTATAGTATAATATAAAAGTGCTTATGGTATAGTCCTAATAGGTTACTTAATACCTCTTACCTCTTTATGCTTATAAATCTCCCTAGTTTCTTCTTTATATTTGCCTTCTCTTTCTTAACTACTACTTTAGCTATTAATACTTCTTAGGGTATACTTAAGTCTAATAAGGTAATAGCATGGGTTTTAGGGATATACTAAAGTATATTATTAATATTAATAATAGCTTATATAGTAGGTAGTATTATTTCCTTATATTAGTATATAAATCTTTCCCTTAGGATATAAGTCTATATATAGGGATTAGAGAGCTAGCTATAGAATAGGGCAAGGAAGAAGACTTAGATATAAGTATCTACTAAGCTAATAATATACCCGAGGTAGTAATTTAGGATATTATAGAGAGGGTATATTATAGCGGTATTACTATCTAGACTACTAAGAGAAGGGATTTCTATGCTAAGATAGATATTATTAATATAATTAAGAGTAATATATAGTTAAGTATATTATTAAAACCCTAGCTTAGTAACGCTAAGGGATATTAGGAAGTTATAGAGATTATTAATATTATATAATAATAAGATTAAGTTATGCTTTAGTCCTTATAACTAGTAATAATAAGAGTATATATATAGGTAAAGTAAGTTTAATTTATTTATTATTAAGCCTTTTATTACTACCTTATAGGCGCTATTATACTAAGTAGGGCTATTTTCTAAATAAATCTCCTAAGGCCTAGGGCATAGTAGATCTTATATTAGATTAAGGACTAATAAGAGATAAGTCTTACTTATATTATTATCTAATAAGGTCTTACCCTTTAGCTACTTTATAATATTAAAGAGTAAAGAGTAAGTTAATAGAGCCCTTTATTTCTTAATTGCCTTTTCTATCTAAGCATAATAGTTATCTTTATGCTACTAAGAAGTATATCTTATCGCGCTATTTTACTCTTAGAATAATAGTATAGTAAGGTTAATAAGTTTTATAGTTCTATTAGTAATACTATTAGCTAGAGTCTTAAGCCTTTTATATTATAGTGCTATATTAGCCTATCTATTAGCTGCGGTATTAAATAATAATAGTATACTAAGGTATTATAAAATAACCTCGATATAGTATAATATAGTATTAACCTCTTATAAATCTAGGTTATATACCTTAGACAAGTATGGCTTTTATTATATCTAATTAAGCTATTTAAATAGTAAGGTCTTATTCTCGCCCTAGCTTATAACTTAATTACCTATAGCTAAGAAGTACTAAGTATACTTTATTACTATAAGGCTATAGGTCTACCTATATATTTACTAAGTTATTGGTATATTATAGATTAATGCTAGTATAGAGCCTTAATAATCTATTATAGTATTATAGACCTCTTAGAGCGCTAAATAGTAAGTATTATTAGGATAGAGAGAATTAAAGATAAGGAAAGACAATTAGGCTCGCTAGTAAATAGCAAGAGACTAATAACTAATTATATTATTAATACCTAGATAAAAGATAGGTATAATTATATTATTATATTAGCGCATATCTTTAATCTTAGCTAGGCTTAGCTATATAATATAATATTTACCTAGCTAGATAGTTTATATAAGTATAATAATATCTTAGTAGCTACTTAGCTTAATAATAAGCTAAATACCGCAAAGGATATCCTTAGTAACGAGGTAGTCCTATTATTTAAGACGATAATAGAGATTCTAAGTATAAAGCCTATAGTAACTCTATTTAACTCTAAAGTCTCTTAGCGCTTAATAAGGATAATTAATAAAGTCCTAATGCTCTTATATAAATGTCTTAATGCTAATAGCTAATAATAAGAGAAACCTATCTTAGTTATAAGTATTAGCCCTCGTTGATCTAGGCGAGCTATCTAGCGTATAAGGGGAAGGCTATAGCTAGGTATATAGGGTATTCTTTTGCTCCCGGGGGGTTAATTAATTCCTTAATTAGTATAGCTATTGCGGCATTTTGGTCTATGGCCTATTAGAGGTATGATAAGCGCTAGTAAAAGCGATAAATTAAGGGCTCTACCTTGCTAGATCGCCTAGTAATCTAATTATACTTAAGGATTATAATAGGTTAATTATATCTAGTAAATTAGGTTAATATATAAATTATTTTAATAGTAGAATATAAGATCCTTACTAGATCTTTCTTATTTTTTATTATTTCTTAATCTAGGGTAATAAGTAATTACTAGACTATATCAACTAGGGCTTATAGTTCTTTATCTTAAACTTTAAGTTATAATAGGTTAGGTTAGTCTTAGATAAATACCGCGTTAGCTATATTATATCCTTATGATATAAGATTAAGCTAAGCCTAAGAGTCTTTAAAAAGTAGGTAGTATTCTTATATATTAGCTAGGCTCGGGTGATTAGTCTATAAGTTTTCCTTATAGTATTAGACTAGTGGGTTATCTAGTATTATTACTAGGCCCGCTTTAGTCTCGCTTGGTTTATTATAGTTAAGGTTATAAGTAGACTTAGCTAGTAGTAGAACTTTAAATAGAGTTTTAAATAGAGTAGGGATCTAAAGATATAGCTCTAAGTAGAGGCTAATAACCGGATCTATTATTAATAATATAGCAAGTAGATAAGGTTAGTAATAATATATAAACTCTACTTATTATAATTTAGTTTATATATAATAAGAAATCATAGCTTATTTATGTTATTAATAGTATTACTATGAGTATATATATTATAATATAAGTTATTCCTCTTTGGTTTATAGCGCTTTTTTAGCAGGCTAGCTATAGCATTTTAGAGCTAGTTAAGACATTATCTTCTAAGGAAACCTATATAGTAATATTTTAGCTTATTCCCCTAGTATTAGCTACGCGAGGCACTTATACTTCCCTTACTATATATTAGAGGGCTAATAATTATAGCTTATATAATATAAAAAATATTGCTTTTTTAATAGTTATAGTTTATAAGATTATAACTTAATAAAGTATCTTATATTAACTAAATAAAGTATTATTATATTATCTTATATATAAAAATAGTAATATCCTTAAGTTTTAAATTTTACTTATTTATTATATATAGTTTTATAACTTTAATTTAGGTTTTCTTTTCTCTTAAGGAAATACTTATTAGAGCTAAGAACTATCTTATATATACTTAACTTTGCGCCTATACTTAGATTAATTCTAATTATATTCTAATATATTACCCCCTTGCTCTCTTATTAGTAATTAAGATATAAGATAGTAAGTAAAACTTAAAATATAAATATAAAGAAAATAATTAATAAAAGGGATCTTTTACTTAATAATTATACTTAGCTATATATAGACTTATTAGTTTTTTATATAATGCCCTTAATCTAAGGGAGTTATTATACTATACCTAATTAAATTAAATATAAGCTAAGACTTTTTAGTACCTCCTATGCTAAATCGCTTTAAATTAAATATAAGCTAAGACTTTAATATAGGTTAATACTTCTATCTAACTTATTTCTCTCTTTTATTTCTTTAAAATACTATAAGTAATTCTATAAAATAGCTATAAGGCCTAGGAAACCTTATATAGGCATGAAATAATTCTCTTTAAATAGTTAGACTATTTTAGCTAACTATTTTAAGAAAAGTATACCCTAAACACAGCCATTAGTTCCCTAACCCTAAGACCTATATCAACGCATAACAGAGTCGGCGTTGGAGTTTAAACCTAAAAAGAGTCAGCGCTAGGGCTTAGCGCTAGACTCAGCGGTAGATAAAAGTCTATAGGTTTAATTAATTAAACCTATCTAGTTAAATACATAATGCATATATCTTAGCTTATGTAAATATGTAAATAATAGTAATTTTAATAGTAATTTTAATAATAATTAATTATATTATATATTATATTATTATATACCTAATTAGCTTAGGGATAAATTATATTACCTTATAGGTATTATTATAAATTACTTTTATTTTATCTTAGTTTATAATAATTATAACTTATTTATTTATTATAAAGATATTTTATATAAGCTATTATAAGTTATAATACTATAGTATTATTACCTTTAGACCCTAACCTAGGAATTTACCTTATATATATATAAGTATTATAAGTACCTTATAGAGTAATTATAAGTCTTAAAGCTATTTCTTAATTTTATATTACTTTTAATAATTTTACATTAAGTCCTAAATTAATAGTTTTATTAGCCTTATTGCCTTAGTTAGCCTAAGTTCTAGCTAATTATTTTTTAAGTTAATTATAAATAACTAGCCTACCCTTAGCTATATTATGCTATTAATAATCTTATTTATATTAATCTTTTAGCTAACTTTCTCTTATATCCTTTAAATAATTAATCTAATAACTTTTATACTTTAATAACCTAATTATAAAGTATATAAATAAAATTATTAATTATAATTTACTTATTATTATAAAATAATACCTCTTTATTCTTGGCCTATTATATTAATAATTACTTATTTATTTTCTTATATTAGCTTTTTTTATATATTATTTATTTAATAATTATATTAATAATAATATAAATACTAATATATATCTATATAATATATTAATCCTAAAATATAAGTATTATCTCTACCTTAAGCTTATCTTAATCTTAGGGCTAGTTTTTAAATATTACCTTTAAAAAAAATAGCTAAGCTTATTATAATATAGCTACTAATATACTAATATATAAATATAGCTCTATATAACTAAGTAGGTATAATTAAATGCTTAGTGCTATATAAAAATATAGCAGTAGGTTTATATATATATTACCTCTAATATAAGCGTTAATTAAAGTAATAATAAATAAATAAATAGCCCTATTAAGCACTTTATATTATAAAGCTATTATGCCCTTATTATTTATTATTTTATTATTTTTATTTTTATTATTATTATTATTACTCTTATTTTTTTTACTTTTATTACTATAAAAGCTATTATTATAACTACTAGGAAATCTATTGCCCTTAAGTTTATTTATTATATTATATAATAAGCTTTATTATTTATTTATAAAGTAAATAGCCTATTATTTAAATATCTCTTTATATCTTATATAATATACTTATTAATAAAAGCTTAAATATTAATAATTAATAAACTAATATTTACTTATTAATATCTCTTTGCCTTTTTATCTAAATAATATTTTACTTAGATTTATTGCTATTATGCTAATAAGTTATTAAAGCGTTTTTATTAATATATTATTAAGTTATTAGTAATAGTAATTAACCTCGTGATTAAAGCTTTACCTAAGCTATTATAATAATTATTATTCTTAAGCTACTTACTTATCTTCTTATTAGATTTACCTAGCTATTATTACCTTTGCCCTTATTTATTTAGCTACTTTAAAAATATTAAGTAAATCCTAGGAGTTAAAATACCTTACCTAGCCTAATTTCTTTACTTATATTAAATCCTAGTTTATATCCTCTTTTAAGTTACCTTTTTAGAGCTATATAGTATTTTTTACTTTAAGCTTAACTTAGCTATTAATAATAATTTTTTTTATTATATTATCTCTTATTATATTAATACTATTTAATATATTATTAATATTATTATAATCTTAAATAATCTAGTATTATATATTTCTTTTATATATCTAAGTTTATAATTAAACTTTAATCTATTAATTCTTTATAGCCTTATATCTTATTTCTCTCTAGTAATAGGTAATATTATCTTATATTATTATAAGATACTTATATATAATATAGCTATAATTATATAATATATTAAGTAGTTTAATTATTATATTATTATTAGCTAGTAATTAACTAAGTTTTAAATTAGTTAAATCTATAGTATTATAATAATCCTTAATATCTTTTAGTATCTATCTTATTATTTAATACTTATACTAGAAATATAATTTAATACTAATATTAGGCTAAATAATTACTTTATAATTATAATAAATAAGTATCTAGTGCTCCTTATTAAGTTATATAATATTATTTATAATCTATTATATTAGCTTTAATTAATAATTAAAGCTTTTAAATAAAATATATTAAAAATACTATCTTAGAGTCCTTCTTAATTATAAACCCCTTTCCTCTATAACCCTAACCCTAATTAGCTATTAGCTAACCCTAACCCTAATATTAAGAAATTTTAGACTAATTAGTAACTTAATTTAACTCTAAGTAATATTACTTTAAAGCATAGATAATAAAATATAATTTATATAGGTGATTTTACTTAAATCGCTAGAGAATAAATTATTAGGGTTAACTAAGTTAAGAATAGGGTTATCTAAATTAAGAATAAGGTATAAATAGTAAAGATTAGTAATATAGGTTAATAAGATAAGAAGTATATAGGGGCTTATATTATTAGTATTTTTTATTTAATTACTAATATTAATATTAAGATCCTTTAGCTCTAGCTTATTAATAACTACTATAAAAAGAATAATATATATAATATAATAAATAAGCTTAATACTTTTTATTAATAAAAATATAAGTATTCTTTATAATAAGATATTAATAATTTCTTTTAAGTAGTTTAATCCCTAGGGTTAATTATTATTATTAAAAGTAATCCTTTTATAATAAATTAAGTTTAATATAGCTTTACTTAAGTAGTAAAAAGTATACTAAGTTTTAATTATTTACTTTTAGTTTTCCTAAAGCGTAAAATATATATCTAGGTCTAACTAACTTAGGTAATTATCTTATAGTAATTTAATACTTAAATCCTTAATATTAAATACTATTTTCTTTATAATTTTATTATATAGCTTAAATAAAAGGTTTATATCTTTAAGCTCCTTAAGGGGCAGGAGATAATAAGGATAAAATTCTAATATTATAATATATTAAGCGAGATTAATATATATTAAAATATTAATAAAGGTATTTATACTTTGCTACTTAAATATAATATAGCGCATCTAGAAATAATACTAAGTAAATAAAGGGGTTACTATAGCATAAAAGTCTTTATATATTTATTAGATAGGGAAAAGGTCTTATAATAGAAGTTTTATAAATATTAAGGTAATTATCTTAGTAGGAAAATAATAAAAAAAAGAAGCTATTACTTATTATCTTATACCTAGGGCGAATACCTAAAAGATAGCTTTACTTCTAACCCTAAGTGCTATAGTCTTATCTTTAGGGTTAGTTATATAAAGTAAAGTTATTATTTATAATTATTTTTAATTATATTAGCTTAAGAGATTTATTATAAATACTATTTATATTTAAATATAATAATATTAATTATTACTAAAAGCTATTAATAAGGGTATAATAGTATTTTATAAATAAGATTTAGCTAGGTTTAATCTTAAATTAAATTAATTATAAAATAGGTAAGAAAAAGTAATAAAAAAAGTATAAATAAAGATAAAGATATTATTTTTATATATAAAAAGGTTAATAATACTTTTAATTATTATTTTATCTAGTTTTTACTTACTTATTAATAATAGTAGAATTTTTAAAGGTTTTAATTATGCTTTTTAGTTAATACTTAAATTTTTACTAAGACTTTTATAATACCTTAACCCTCGCCCTATAAGTAATATTAATAAAAAACCATAGCAGTTAGCTTTATTTTATTAATTATTACTTTTATAACTAATTATTTTTATCCCCTTAACCATAGTGGTTAATTTTATTTTATTAATTATTATTTTTATAACTAATTATTTTTATCCCCTAGACTATAGCGCCTAGCTTTACTTTCCCTAGTTCTTCTCTCTTAGATAATATTAGTTAGCTTTATTTTCCCTAACTCTTCTCTCCTTAATAGTAGTAGTTAGCTTTACTTTTCTTAATTCTTCTCCCCTAGCTAATAGTAGTTATAATAACTATTACCTTAAAATAATATCTAAATAGCTAGTATATTATTATTATCTTAATTCTTATAGCGCTTTATTACCTTATAGTAATTCTTACCCTATAATAGTTATAATAATTATAATCTTTATATTATTCTTATTAATTAAAATATTATTATTATCCTAATTTTAAAAGCGCCTTATTCCCTTATAGTAATTATTATAATTATAATATTTTGTTTTTCTTAATAGCTAAAATATAACTATTATCTTAATTTTAAATATATTATATTACCTTATTATAATTCTTATCTTATAGTAATTATTATAATTATAATCTTTATATTTTTCTTATTAAGTTTTATTTATTTATTTTATATTAAATTTATTTTTTATAAAGTTTTATTTCCCTATCTTATACCTATTTCTTTTTTTATTAAGTTTTACTTAATTACCTTATATTTTATTTTTTTTTTTACTAAGTTTTATTTATATTTACTTACCTTATATTTAATTTCTTTTTTACTAACTTTTACTTACTTACCTTATACTTTAACTTTTATATTAAAAAATCTAGATTTCTTAGTAATTATAAAATTTTCTATTTATTATAAATTTATTTAATTTTTCCTCTTACTTATTTTTTTTTTACTTTAATAAATACTTATACCCCTAAACCTATTTATTATTACTACCTCTCTAGGCGCTATCTCTTATTAATGCCTAATAATAGATTATCTCTAATATAACCTAAATCTTATTACTTTTTGCCTAGTTTCCTCCCTTATACTAAACTTTAAAATTCTTTTATTAATATACCTAATTTCTTTTATTTTCTTAGAAGTAAAAAAATAATTACTTTTATATTTCTTAGAAAATATCCTATACTTATCTCTTCCTAGTTATATTATAAGCTATAGGCTTACTATTAAAAATCACTAGTATATAACCCCTACTAACCTTACTAATTAGTATACTAGCTTATAGCTACTAGTAAGTAAGGTTATAATTACTAGCTAATAAGCTAACCTAATACTATATAGGCTAAGTAAAGAGCTTAATATAAGTAGTTTTAATACCTATAGGTATTATTAGCTATAATAAAAAGATATAAGGGTTTATAATCCTAAAGGTATAACCCTCTTTTTCTATTAGGCCTTTTATTTTATATCTTTAAAATAGACTTATTTATTAAAGATCTTTAGGCTTTATAGGCCTTATAATAAGTTATTAATTATACCTAGGAGCTTTATTAATAAAGTAAAGTATAATATCTTAGTAAGAAATAAGTTAAAATATTTTAATATAATAATATTAATAATATAAATATAATATTAAAATATAAAAACTTATAATATAAATAATAATAAGGTAAAAGTAGGTATTATACTTATACTAATAGCTTATTAATTAATAGGCCTATAATATATATTACTTAGTTTTTTTTTTTTTTTTATTAATAATATAAATAATTTATGTATTAAGTATCTTTTTATTATTATTTAGGCTTATACCTCTACTTAGTTTTATTAGCCTATCTTTCTTTATAAAATTTATAAGAAAAAATCCTTTAAAATTTTATTTTGTAACTAAATTAATATTAAGAAATAATTAATATTAAAATAAATAGTTTTTTATTTACCTTTAATATTATTCTAATTATTTATAAATCTATTAAATAAGATTTCTAACCTTATAAATATAAGCAATTAATTTAAAGTAAGCTCTATAAGACTAGAGGTTTTACTTATTTTAGTCTATAATAAGTATTAGCTCTCTTATATCTAGGGAGTAAAGAATAATTCTAAATGCTATAATAGGTTATTTAAGACTTATAAAAATGCCTTATTAGCTATATTTTAATAAGAAAATAAGAAGTATTTTATAATACTAAGATATATTAAAAAATACTTAAGCCTTAATAAGGACTTAATTTAAATATTATTACTTTAGTAATAGAATTATTAAAAAGAATTAATTTATATTTATTATTATAGCTATAAATATAGGTATTTTAAGATATTATACCTCTTTTAGTACTTTAAGAATTTAAAATTAATAAGCTTAATATACCCTTAGTATAATAACTAAAGAGTTAAATATAAGTTTTTAATATAAAAAATAATACTAGATAATAATACTAAGTAAGCTTAATATGCCCCTAATATAGCACTTAGGGGCCCCTAAGATATTATAAAGAGTATTAAGTATAAGGCATAAATACCTAATACTTACTAAAAATAAGCTAATATAAGATACTCTTAATATAATACTTAGGCCTTATTACTATAAATATAAGTACCTTTATAAATTATATTAGCTCCCTTAATACTCTAAGAATTTAAAACTAGTAAGCTTAGTATATCCTTAATATAATAATTAAAGAATTAAATATAAGTTTTTAATATAAAAAGTAATATTAGATAGTAATACTAAGTAAGCTTAATATACCCCTAATATAATACTTAAGGGCCCTTAGGATATTATAAAAGGTATTAAATATAAAGCATAAATACCTAGTACTTATTAGAAATAAGTAAGCTTAATATACTCCTAATATAATACTTAAGAGTACTTAATATAATACTTAGGCTTATTAAGTATTAAATTCTAATAAAATAATATTATATATAAGTAATATAATTTATAAAAAATAACCTTTTATCTTATAACTTTTATCCCTTAAGAAAAATAATAAATATTAAAATTTAAGATTTAGTTTTTTTTAATAATAATAAACTTAAGGTAAATTATAAATATAAAATAAAAAATACCTTAATTCCCTAATATTAAAAGCTAATAATATATTTAAATTATAAGGTAATAAGGCCTTATAGGGTAGCTTTAAAGGGCTTTTATTATTATAGTATTTACTATTATTAGCTATAACTCCTCGCTACCTATTATAAAAAAGACCTCTATAGGTAAGCCTATCTAATATTTACTAGGTATCCCTAGTAGATATATACCTAAAAGAGCTATATTTATAGAGGTTAACTAATTATTATAAACTAACTAGCTAAGAGGCATAGAGCCTATAAGCTTATATAAGAGGATATATAATAATAATTTATAAGATTAAGTATAAAAGTCTTAGCGCCTAAGAGAGCACTAAGGAGAAGTTATATAGTAACTTTAGCTATTTCTAGCTACTACTAGGCCGCGCTTTTTTATATACTTACTAATAGACTTTTTATATATTATATACTAGACTAGGCTTATAGGCTACTTTTTATATTCTATAATATTTATTTATATAAGAAAATAAAAAAATTAATTTATAGCTATTAAATAATAAAATAATTTTATATATATTTTTAATATAGGGGCTTAAAAGATATGCCTTAATAAGATAAGTTAAATATTAGTATTTCTATCTCTATATAATACCTATAAAAGGTAAGAGATATAATTAAAGTTATTACTCTAGGGTAGCTATATATTCTAGCTACTCTATACCTACCCTATATTATAGTTTAGTTATAATAAAATTATATACAACTATATATTATATTTTAGACTAATAGTAAAATTAATAATATAGTCTTTATATTTATTTTATTTCTTAAGTTAAATATATTATAGTAAAGTATTATTTTATATATTATATATACCTTATATTAGGCTATAGTTATGATAAAAAGAAATTTTACTAAGTTAATTTATATAAGCTTAATAATAAATTTTATAATATAAATCCTAATTTTATTATATATATTAATTTAAAGCTATTATAATTAAGGCTTTTTATTTATCTTATATTAAATTAATATTTACCTTATACCTAACTCTTATTATAATAAAAATACTTAATACTAAGTATTTATATATTAATATAAATATAAATTTTATTAAATAATTATTAAATTTATTTTAAGTATTAAGTTAAAGCTATTATAATAAAATATATATTTATTTACCTTAAACCTAATTATAATTATAATAAAAATATATTATATTAGGTATTTATATAATAAATTAATATTAAATTTTATATTATTATTATTAAATTTACCTTATATCTTAATCTAAAGGTATAATAATAAAATATCTCTACTTATAATAAACCTAGCTTTAATTATAATAAAAAGACTTTAACTTAATTATTTATATATTAATTTAAGGCTTAATTTTAAGTTATAGTTATTAGTTTTACCTTATATATTAATCTAAAGCTATTATTTTAAAGTATTTCTACTTACCCTAGACCTAGCTTAGGTTATAATAAAAGCATTTTATCCTAAGTATTTATATATTAATTTAAGGCTAAATTCTATGCTATAGTTATTAGATTTACCTTATATATTTATTTAAAGCTATTATATTAAAGTATTTATACTTACCTTAGACTTACCTTTAGTTATAATAAAAATAATTAATCTTAAGTCTCTATATATAAATTTAGAGATAAATTTTATAATATAATTATTAGATTTGCCTTATTTATTAATTTAAAGTTATTATATTAAAGTATTTTTTTTTATCTTAGACTTACCTTTAATTATAATAAAACTATATAATCTTAAGTACTTATATATTAATTTAGACCTAAATTTTATATTATAGCTATTAGATTTGCCCTATATATTAATTTTAAGTTACTATATTAAAGTATCTCTATTTACCTTAGACTTATTTCTAATTATAATAAAAATAATTAATCCTAAGTTTCTATATATTAATTTAGTATTAAATTATATGCTATAGTTATTAGATTTACCTTATATATTACTTTAAAGGCATAGTAATATAATATATTTACTTACCTTAGACCTAGCTTTATTTATAATAAAAATACTTAATTCTAAGTCTTTATATATAAATTAATAGCTAAACTTTATATTATAGTTATTAGATTTGCCTTATATATTAATTTAAGGGTATAATATTATAGTATCTTTACTTACCCTAGACCTACCTTTAGTTATAATAGAAATATATTAAATTAAGTACTTATATATAAATTTATAGCTAAATTTTATAATACTACTATTAGATTTATCTTATTTATTTATTTAAAGCTATTATATTAAAGTATATTTACCTACCCTAAACCTACTTTTAATTATAATAAAAGTACTAAATCCTAGGTTTTTATATATTAACTTATAGCTAAATTTCATACTATAGCTATTAGATATGTCTTATATATTAATTTAAAGTCGCTATATTAAAGTATTTTTATTTACCCTAGACCTAGCTCTAGTTATAATAAGAATAATTAATCCTAAGTCTCTATATATTAATTTAGGGCTAAACTTTATATTATAGCTATTAGATTTACCTTATATATTAATTTAAAGATATAATAATATAATATTTCTATCTATTTTAGACTTACCTTTAGTTATAATAAAAATATTTTAGCCTAAATATTTATATATTAATTTAAGGCTTAATCCTATGCTATAGCTATTAGATTTACCTTATATATTTATTTAAAGCTATTATATTAAAGTATTTATACTTACCTTATACTTACCTCTAATTATAATAAAAATAATTAATCTTAAGTTTTTATGCTTTAATTAAGGGCTAAATCTTATATTATAGCTATTAGATTTACTTTATATACTTATTTAAAGCTACTATATTAAAGTATCTCTATTTACCCTAGACTTAGCTTTAATTATAATAAAAATACTTTATCCTAAATATTTATATATTAATTTAAGGCTAAATTTTAAGTTATAATTATTAATTTTATATTATATATTAGTTTAAAATTATTACTTTAAAATATCTTTATTTATTTTAGACTTGCCTTTAGTTATAATAGAAATATATTAAATTAAGCACTTATATATTAACTTATAGCTAAACTTTATAATATAGCTATTAGCTTTACTTTATTTATTTATTTAAAGTTATTACATTAACTAATATTTACTTATACTAGACCTAGTTTTAGTTATAATAAAAATAATTAATTTTAAGTATTTAGATATAAATTTAGGGCTAAATCTTATACTATAGTTATTAGATTTGCCTTATTTATTAATTTAAAAGCATAGTAATATAATATCTTTATTTACCTTAGACCTACTTTTAATTATAATAAAAATACTTTAAATTAAGTATTTATATATTAACTTATAGCTAAATATTATATTATAATTATTAGATTTACTTAATATATTAATTTAAACTTATTATATTAAAGTATCTCTATTTACCCTAGACCTAGCTCTAATTATAATAGTATTACTTAGTATTAATTATTTATATACTAACTTAATATTAAATTTTATAGTATAGCTATTAGATTTATTATATATCTTAATTTAAAGCTAAAATATTAAAGTTTTCTTATTTACCTTAGACCTAGCTTTAATTATAATAAAATCGCATAGTATTAAGTATTTATATATTAAGTTAATACTAAATTTTATAATATAGCTATTTAATATATTATATGCCTTTATTTAAAGTTATAATAATAAGGTATTTTTACTTATATTAAACCTACTTACCTCTTATCTTAGACCTAGCTATAATTATAATAAAATTACCTAGTATTAATTATTTAAATATTAACTTAATATTAAGTTTTATAGTGCTATTATTAGATTTATTATATATCTTAATTTAAAGCTAATATAAAAATTTATTTTTATTTATTTTTTATATACTTAATACTTACCTTAGACTTAGCTCTAATTATAATAAAATTATAATTTATTTCTTATTTATATTTTATTTTAATATTAAATCTTATAATAAAATAATTAGATTTATTAGATTTTTTTTTTTTATATTTTAAATATTAGAATTTATATAATATATTTTATAATAGCTATATTACTTATCTTAGACGTTTAATATTTTTTTATTAAGTATATATAATATACTATAGGGTATAATATACTATAGGGTAGCTAGCTCTCTTATTAACCTTAGAGCTTTAATTTCTTTTTTATTAAGTTTATATTAAGTGCTCTAGGGTAGCTAGCTGCTATACCTACCCTAGAGCTATAAGTTTATTTTCTTAAGTCTATATTAGGCGCTCTAAGGTAGCTAGCTATCTCGCTTACCTTAGATTTATAATTTTTTTATATTTAATTTATATACTATACTATAGGGTAGCTAGCTCTTTTACTTACCTTAGTGCTTTATTTTTTTTTTTACTAAGTTTATATTAAGTGCTTTAAGGTAGCTAATTATTATACGTACCTTAGAGCTATAAGTTTTTTGTTTTTTTATAAAGTCTATACTAGGCGCTCTAGGGTAATTAGACTTACCTAGGACTTACCCTAGACCGCGCTCTAGTTATAATAAAAAGAGGCTTTTTTAAGTCTTTTTATAATAAGTTAATATTAAATATTAGGCTGCCTTTATTAAATCTACTTTATATACTAGTTTATAATTATAATTACTAAGTATTTTTACTTACCTTAGACTTACCTTAGACTTATCTTAGATTAGGCTCTAATTATAATAAAAAAAAGTTAATAAGGTTTCTTATAATAACTTAATATTAAACTTTACTTTATAGCTATTAAATTAGCCCTAGGTCTTATAATATAATTAGAATTATTAAGTATTCTTAGTTACCTTAGATTTACCCTAGGCTTAGCTTTAATTATAATAAAAATAAATACTAATTAGCCCTTTTATTATAATTTAGCGCTAAATTTTATATTATAATTATTAGTTTTACTTAATATATTAATTTATAATTATTATTATTAAGTTTTTTTATTTATCTTAAAGTTTTAAAAAATAATTTTACTAAGTTTATATTATATACTTTAAGATAGCTAGCTCTCTTACTTACCCTAGAGCTATAAAATCTTTAAATTTTTTTAATTAAGCTTATATTATATACTCTAGGGTAATTAGCTTTATTACCTACCTTAGAGCTATAAGTTTATTTTTTATTAAGTCTATACTTAATATTTTTAAATAAGTAATTTTTCTTACTTATCTTATACTTATCTTATATTAATCTCTAATTATATTAAAATTATATTATATTATATAATTTTATAATAACTTAGCGCTAAAATTAATAATATTATTATTTTATTATTAAAATTACTATTAAAATTACTATTATTTATATATTTATATAAGCTAAGATATACATATTATATATTTAACTAGATAGGTTTAATTAATTAAACCTATAGACTTTTATCTACCGCTAAGTCCAGCGCTAAGCCCTAGCGCTAACTCTTTTTAGGTTTATAAAACTTCGACGCTAACTCTAGGAACTAATCCCTCTAAAACCTATAACGCTAATAACCCCTATTTCCTAATATAGTTACGCCTATAGCTATATAGCTAGATCCTAGCTAGCTAACTTCTTTAATTCTCTTATTTAGCGGTGCGGAAGGTCTTTATAGTTATTATAAGCGTTATAACTTATGCCCCGTGCCGCTTATTATCTTATAAGTCCTTAAGGAATTTAATATCTTTACTAATAAGATCTTCTCCTTTTTTTAGCTTTTTTTTAAGAGCCCTTAATAAAAAAAGCTCTTTTTTAATAAAATTAAACCTTTTATTAATATTATAACTAAGTAAAAAGAGGCTAGGTAAAAAAAGGATATTATAATTAAAGATTATAAGTTTAACTAGTATTAGTTTACTATATTATATACTTATCTTAATACTCTTAAGGCTATTATTTAATATTATTACTTATAGCTTATTATATATACTTTTTATGCCCTTATAAAGCTTATAGACCTCCTTAGTAAGGTTATCTTAGTTATATTAAAAGGTATATTAATAGGTATTAGCCGCATTGCTTTAAATATTTAGTTAAAGGTCTCTGCGGAAAGTAACTATTATAATCTCCTTAATATATTATTAATTAGTTAATTAGTTATTAATTAGTTAATTAGTTAGTTATAGTAGTTATTATTAGTTATAGTTAAATCTCCTCTTATGAGGATAATAGAAGCGATTTTAACCTCTTTAAGTAGTTAAGAATTGCGATTAAAAGGTTAATATTAGAGGGGAGAGCTACTATATAAAGGGGATTTTAACCTCTTTAGTTAGTTAAGATATAAGCTATTTATTATAAATAGAGCTAGCTTTAGCGCGTTATTAAAGCTATTAATAATTACGTAGATAAACCTTATTAATTTAAGCCTATTAAGACCTCTGGCTTTAGGTATAGAGCCTTTACTATTAAAACTACTAAGATATTAATTAAGATACTTTGATCCCTATTTTAAGTAGCATAAAGTAATATAATAATATTATTATTAGATTTACTTAATATATTAATTTATTACTAAGAGCTTTAATTTATTTTACTTACCTTAGGCTTACCCTATATTATTACCCCTAGTTATATTAAATTTATATTATTTAACCTTAGTATATATTAAGCTAGGCCTAATTCTTATAGTATTACTCTTAGATTTACCTTATATATTAGTTTATAGCTAAGATCTCTATATGCCTTTATTTACCCTAGACTTACCCTATATTATTACTCTTAGTTATACCTAAATCCCTTTACCTTTATTATTTACCCTTTCTAAGGTATTTTAAGGCTAAATTATATTTTCTTTTTACTTTATTTCTCTTAGCCCTATTAGAAATTATATCTTAATTTACCCCCTTATAGCCCCTTTTACTAAGATCTAAAATATATATAAAATAGTTTTATTATTTAATAGCTATAAATTAATTTTATTATTTTCTTATATAAATAAATATTATAAAATATAGAAAATAGCCTATAAGCCTAATTTAATATACTAGCCTTAAGAAAGCCCTTAGGGGGTATATAAGAGTATATAAAGGTAGTAGTAGCTAGAAATAGCTAAAGCCCCCTTAGCGCCCTCTAAGTAGCGCCCTTATAAGCACTATACCTACTATACCTAATTTTATAAACTATTATTATATATCCTTCTATATAAGCTTATAGGCTTTATATCTTATAGCTAATTAATTTATAATAATTAATTATCCTCTATAAACCTAATAACTCTAGCTATATAGCTACTAATTATATCATACTACTTATTATTTATAATAGCTAACTTAAAAAGCTTATTAATCTTTAATAAGTAATAATAAATTATAAAAGGCAGGGGTTAATATTATAATAATAAATACCCCTAGCTATTACCCTTTAAAGCTTAAAAGCCTTATAACCCCTTAAATATAATAAGGCCCTTAGGGGCTATTAATAAGATATATAAAAAGATTAATAAGTTATTTACTAAGGGCTAAATAGGCTAGCTTTTATACTAGCTACTAGATATAAGATATATTAGTTTTCTTTAGGGGGCTACCTAAGTAAGGGTTAATAATAGGGGCCCTAGGCAGTTATAGAAATTATTCCCTATTAGTAACTAAACCGCCCGCGGTAAAGGTATTATATTCTTAGCGCTAGCGCTAATAGTAACCTAGCTATAAGGAGCTTAGTAATATTACTAAGTCTAATATATAACCTAATATTTATTATAACCCCTTATAAAAGAAAAAATACTAGTATTAATATAATAGTACTTAGAAATTAAGACTCTTACCTTTTATTTTAAGCCCTTAGAGCTATATAACTTAAAATATATTAGGTATCTTAAAAGCTATTAATAGGGTTTAATAAAAAATTAAAGTATTATTTACTAAGAGCTATATAAGCTAGCCTTTATATTAGCTACTAAATATAAGATATTTTAGCCTTATAGCTTAAAGTATTATAACTAAGCCTATATTATCCTAATAGTATAGCCTAATAGCATAGGCATAGCTTATTATAATAACTTATATTATATCTAATACTAGCGCTTAGTAATAATAATAAAGTAAGCTAGCTTATCTTAGGGTTAAGGGGTCTTTTTTATATTATATATTAAAGCTATTAATTATATTTATATTTTATAGTAAATATTAATAGGTTTCTATAAGGCCCCTTTTAATATATAATAAGTCTTAGAAGTATAAATAATAATAAAATAAAACTATAAATAGCTTATTATATAAATTATTATTATTTAATAATACCTATTACTTAAATAATTATAATAAATCTAGAGCTAATATCTTTTAAAAACCCTAACTTTAAAAGAGTAATATATATTAGATTTAGTATTAATATCCCTTAGGGCTTACTAGTAATTTATAATAACCTTCTAAATTATATAACTTAGGGCTAATAATAATTTATTTAAATTTCTTTTTTATTAACTTTTAATATTTAAGTAATAGCTAAATATAATTATAATAAGTTATAGTAATTAAGGCATAACTATAGGCTTAAGTTATATTTTAAAGAGTTATAAAAAAATCCCCTTAGCTATAAATATACTTATTTTAATAATAATTATATTATTAGTATTAGTATATATTATATTAATAGCTTTTAGAATCTAGAGCTTATACTTTACTTATTTTAAATAAATTAGATTAGCCTTAGCTATAAAAATATTATAATTAAATTAAAAAAAATATTTTATTTTTAACTTAGTCTTCTTTAAAAATAAATATACCTATTAATAAGAGTAAATTAATTATATTTCTTATTATATTAAAATATCTATTATTATACTACCTAAGGTCCTCTAATAGGTATAGTAATTATAAATAGGTATTACTTAGAAGGGATAATAAATAGGCTAAGTATTTACTAAAGGCCCTATCCTCCTAGTCCTTTACTAATACTTCTATAGTAATATAAGTATTTCTCTTAATAGCTATAATATATCTCCCCTTATACCTAGTAATATAAGGCATCATAGCTTTAGTTTAAAATAGTTTATCCCTTAAATAGTAATTAAGCTCCTTAGGGCCTACTTAAGAGAAATAATAGCCTTATAGGTAACTTATTAATATAAGCTATTATTCTAATAGTAAATAAAGCTTATAGAGGATCTTACTTATATAATATTATATAATAAAGGCCTAAGATAGGCTATAAGTTATTTATCTAAGGGGGGGTAAATAAAGCTAGAGGCTATTACTAAAGGCTCTAACCCTTAGTCCTTTATTAGTACTTTTATAATAATATAAGTATCTTTCTTAATAGCTATAGTATATCTCTTTTTATACCTAATAATATAAGGCGCTATAGCTTTAGTTTAAGATAGTTTATTTCTTAGATAATAATTAGCCCCTTAAGGCCTACCTAAGAGGGATAGTAGCTATATAGGTAATTAATAAGCTAAGGTTTTTATTTTAATAGTAACTAAGGTAAGCTAGAGCTCTTACTTTTATAGCATTAACTAATAGAGGCTTAGTAATAAGCTATAAGTTATAAATTATAAATTAAAAACTTTTTAAATATAACTTATATTTTTATCCTTACCTTTAAGTGCCTATTTATAGGCTCTACTTATATACCTTTTATTAATTCTTAAACTCTTAAGAGGAAAAAAAATAAAAATAAAATAAAATAAAATAAAATAAACTAAGAGTAAACTAAGGGATTAAATTAATATAATAATAAAGTAATAAAAATACTTAATAAAAAATAAAACCTAATATTTTATAAAGCTAGGGCTTATTTATATATTAATATCTCTTTCTCTCTAATACTAAAGTTATATTATATTTCTATAAACTATTAACCTATTTCCCTCTATATTATTTCCTTACTTAGTGCTATATTTTTTATTTATTTCTTTTTATATTTTTTACTTATTTAGCTTTATATTTACTTATTTAGCCCTATATTATCTATTTATTTATTTTTATATTATTTACTTATTTAATCTTATATTATTTATTTATTTTCTTTTATATTATTTACTTATTTAGCTTTATATTATTTACTTATTTTACTTTATATTATTTACTTATTTAGCTTTATATTATTTACTTATTTAGCTTTATATTATTTATTTATTTAGCTTTATATTATTTACTTATTTAGCTTTATACTATTTACTTATTTAGCTCTATATTATTTACTTATTTATCTCTATAACTCTTATTTAGCTTTATATTATTTACTTACTTAGCTTTATATTATTTATATTAGGCTTTATTTACTTTTTTTTATTACTATAAAAATTAATTATATCTCTCTTATTTCTTTTTTTTTTATACTTTTCTATATTATTATTATAAACTATTATTACTAATTATAATTACTTTAATTATTAAAGCTCTATGCTTAACCTTTGCCTTATATAGCTCCCTTAATACTAATACTTATAGCTATTATATTAATTACTAACCTGCTTAATACCTTATATACCTACTAGGTTATATAAGAATATTATGATTAAAGCTAAGATATAACGCTAGGCTTTTTTATTATTATCTTTAAGCTTATCTTAGGTAAAAAGTATTTCTTTTATGCCCTTAAGTATTTTAAGGTAATTAATATTAATATATTATTTAGAGTTACTAGACTTACCCTTATTAAATTTAATATACTTAAATAAAATTAACTTAATAATAAGATATTATAGATAGATTTTCTCTATACTTAGTCTAACCCTATATATCCTAGGAATACCCTAGTAGGCGCCTAGTAATTACTAATATAATATAGGCCTAATAAATATAATAAGGCTACCTTTCTCTTAGCTTTTTATAATATTCTATAAGCTAATAATAACTTATATTACTTTCTTATTTATAGAGATAATATTATTAGCTTTTTTACTAGGGAAAAAGCTATTTTAATTAACTTAATTTATTAAATTAAGTTTTATATAATACTTAATAATTAGGGACTCCTTATATAATTAATTTAGTTTATTATTTACCCCCTAAGGTATAAAAATATAATAATATTAGGGACCTCCTTATATAAGTTTCTTATCTAATATATTATCTTTAATAAAATAATCTACTTAATTAACCTTATAGATATATACTCCCCTAGGCTAAGCTATAGTATATTAGAGCCTTAAGGTAGCTAAATAGAGCCTAAGCTTAAGGTTATAACGCGCTAAGAGAGCTTTTTAAGTAATATAAAGGTAGCTAATAATAGCTACCCTAGCGGGCTAATCTAGAGAGTTATTTAACTTAATAATATAATAGGGAATAAAAGGGAAAAAAAATAAATAAATATCCTAAAGATTATTATTATAATATATAATTTTATATAATGTTTATAGTATTTTTTTAATAATATTACTTAATACTTAGACTTAAGTAAATTCTTAAATACTTATAATATTACCCTAAGTATTAATATTAATAAGGTAGCTCTAAACTAAGTAAATAATTATTAGAGCTTTATTAATAAAGTTATTTTAATATACCTTTATATTTAAGCCTTATATTAACCTAGAGACTAAGAGACTAGGCTAGATTTACCTATAGAGTTATTATTATAAGAGGGATATAGAAATTAAGATTAAAAAAAGATACTTAGTAACCTTATAGCATATATATAAATTAATAATATATATTTAACCCTAACCTTATAATAAAACTTTATTAATTTTTATATAGAGTTATATTTATTTAAGGACTTATTAAATAATATTATTATCTCTTATGCCTATTATTAGTAACTAGGTAATTTTATATTAGGCTAAGTAAGTTTTTTCTCTTATAATAAATCTTTTATATTTACCTTTTTTTCTTTTTATTTAATATATTATTATTTTAATAATCTTTATATAAATATAATATAATTAAATTAAATTAAACTAAGCTTATTTAATTTTCTTTTTTAATTAAGCCTAAAGCTAGAGATAATTATCTTTTATATTACTTATTATAGGGACTTAACTAAGATATTTTTTCTCTTTAATAATTTAATATATATAGCTATATTCTTAGCTAAATATATATATAAATATAATAAAAATAAGGCCTAGATATTAATAATAAATATCTATTCTCTATTATTAGTTATTATCTAGGTCTTCTTCTTAATAGTAATAAAGCTCTTATAATAATATATATTAAAAATAAGCTCTAATATCTTTAATTCTTTTTCTTTATTATAAGAATTTCTTTAATAATAAGGCCTATTAATAACTCTATTATAGCTCCTTCTTAGTGCAATTAGGTATAATCTTATATTTCTTAGGGTTATAATTAAATAGCTTAGTATTAAAGAGCTAATAATAAATATACCCTTAGAGCTATTACCTTTAGAGATATTACTTAAAGCTATTAAATTTTACCTTTTACTTTTTAGCCTAGGTAATAATACTATTATAGGTAAACTATATTATTATTTACTATAACTAGAGGTCTTTATTATATTTATCCTCCTTATTAAATTAGCCCTTAGGCTAGGCCTAAGGCAAGTAAGTAAGGTAATAATTATATCTCTCTTTTATATACTTATAAGAGAATTAACCCTACTACCTATTAAGCGCTATATTAAGCGCAATCTAATAATATTAGCTCCTAAAAAAAAAGGCCTAGCTAGCTAAATTAATAAGCTAATTAAGTCTTATTTAATTAATAGGCTCTTACCTAGCCTAGATAATAACTACCTCGCTTAGTAGCCTATCTTAGCTAGCCTGCCTACTTTACTAGCTATAATTTATAATCCTCTAGGGTATCTTAAGGTAGATAATAAGCCTAATATTAGGGATATTAATACCTAGGCTAAGAGTATTAATTATTATAATAACCTAGCTATATTAATAAAGGTCCCTTTTATAGCTTTATATCTAGGCCCTTAGCTGCTATATCTTATTATTAGCTATGCTAATATTGCTATAATATATATTATAGCCTAGGTCTTTTATAAGCCTCTTAATTACTCTCTAGGTTAAGTAATATATAATAACTTTAGCTAAGCTAATATATATATTAAGCTTCTAATTAATTAGCGCCCTTATAATACTTATAGTTAAGGCCTATTTATTATTATTATTATAAATATTAATAATAATAATACTATAGCTAATATTAGGCTAGCTTATAGGGTTATAAAAGACTATAGTATCTTTAGGGTTATAATTAATAAGATAAAAAAAAAATACTTTATTTATAATAGCTAGTATTACTATTAGGTAGACTATTTATATATTATACTAGGCTAGGGGACTAAGCTTATATAGCTTTAATTAGAACTTTAAGTTACCCTTAAAGATAATATAATATTAATTAATAATAATATAATCTAGCTAGGCCTAAGACTAGAGTATATTAAGGTAAGTCTAGAAATACTTAATTAATATAGTCTTTAATATTATAAAAATAATTTTAATATATCTAACTATTTAATTAGATTATTATTAAGCTATTATAATATTTATATCTCTAATATAATTATAAAAATTACCCTATAGAGATATAAGGGGCATAATAATAACTATAACCCCGCTAGGGTAGCTTATTACTAGTAACTAAAAAAGTAAACTCGTATTACTACTAATAGGTATAATAATAATAATTAGGCTCTTATTTTATATAATTACTTATATAATTAAATACTACCTAGGTTAAAAAGTAATATTATTACCTAATAGCCTCCTTAGCTTAAGAGCTAGGTTAACCCTATAAAGCTACTTTTAATAAATAGCCTAAAGCGCTTAGAATTATTTTATATTAATATAGGCTCTTAACCTTTTAGAGTTAAATTATATATTTATTAAGGAAATATAAAATATAAAGGGGAAACTAAGTAAATAATATTATTATTAATTAAGCTACTAAAAGCTCTTATAGCGCTAATAAGTCTTAAAGTTAGCTTCTTAGAGACCCCTATTATAAATTATACTAGATATTTAGGCTATATAGCTAATTTATTTATTTATAATAATATCCTTCTTACTAAGATCCTCTTAATTAAATACTTTATTATTATTAATATTATTATTAACCTTATTATAAAGGCCTTAGCTTATAATAGATATATCTTAAATAAAGTAATAATTAATAGCTATAATAATATACCTCTATAAACTAATACTAAGTATCTTAACTCTAATAGTTATACCTTATTACTAAAGTATTTAAGATATCTAGGCTAAGGTAAAATTCCTAGGTAATAAGCTAATAGCCTATAATAAATTATTTATAGCTAATAGATAGGTTTATTATTTTTTTATGCCCTAAGGGTATTTAAGCTTTAATCTAAGGTTTTAAAGTATTTAATTAATTACCTTAGATATCTCTAATTTACTAAGGTTATCTATCTTAGCTAGACCCTTAGTCTTTTAAAGAAAAGGCAAGAAAATTTATATTTATTTAAATAATATATTAATAATAATAGCCTTAGAGAAAGATAATACTAGCTAGAGGTAATATATTAATACTATATTAACCTCCTAAGGAAGAAACTAATAAATAACTTATAGTTATTATAAGTATAAAAGACTTTTATAGATATTAATTATAAGTATAACTATGCTATAATTAATAAAGATATTATAAATACTACCTAGGGCTATATTGCGATATTATAATATAAGGATTTCTATACTTTATATTAAAAGGCTATTATTAAGGTAAATAAAAATAATAAGATATTTAAATATTTAATTAATTAATTCTATATATATAAAAAGTACCTATATATTTAATATTATATTAAGCTAGTTACTCCCCTTATATTATTAGGCTCTTAGCTTAGGCTAGTTTTAAATATAGGCTATAGCCTAGGTCTTTATGCTCTTATTAATAACTTAATATAAGCTATAAAAAAAGAAATAGCCTAGAGTCTCCTCTTAAGGGTTATCTTAGATAAAGTCTTATAAAATAAGTAATAAGAGGGCTAACTAGCTATTTAATAATAAGTAATCTTATTAAAAAAAAAATCTTAAAATAAGATAATCTAAGTAATATTAAAAATAAATTACTATAAGGTAGCTAGGTTTTAAAATAATAAGTAAATTCCCTTATATATAATATTAAGACTATCTTATATTAAGGAGCTAAGAAAGGCAAAGTTAGCCTTAATAATAATTCTATAGCTATAAAGCTAGAAAATAAACTATATTAATATAGCTTTTAACCCTAGTATACTATTAAGTATATATTATAATATATAATACTTAATAAGCTAGAGGATATTAAGAATAGCTTTTTATATAGCTATTATGCTTAGATTATTAGCTATCTTTTAATTAACTTTCTTATATTTAATTAAATAGGCCTCCCTAAGGAGAAAAAGTTATAAAATTATAATAATTATAAAGACCTATAGTATAAATATACTAAAGCTATATTATATATTATTAGGGGTAATACTAAGAATAATAAAATAAGAGATTATAATAAAATTATATTTAATATCTTTAATATAATAATAAAGTAAGAATATAAAAAACCTAAGAATTACTTTCTTAAGCTAATTAAATATCTTAATAACTAATTAATTAAATAAATCCTCTTAGGACTATTTTTAATAATCCTCTATTTTATTAGAGATATCTATTAGGCTATTATATACCCTTTTTTATTTATTACTAACCTTAAATAATAGCTATATAATTAGGTTATTAAGCTTAAGGTAATATAGAATATATAATAAAAGCTACTTAATTACCTAGGTATATCTTTACTTAGTCTTCTACTTATAGTTATAGCTAAAAGGCTTCTAAGTAATTATATTAATATTAAACTTATTAATTTTAAATTAAGCTATATATAAAATCTCTTATTAATAAAGTAGGCCCTATGCCTCTTATATTAATTAATTAAGTATATATAAGATAAAAATAAAGCTAAGATTATTAAATTTATTTAATATAATAAAACTTAGGTTAATATTAAGGGAGACTAATCTATATAGAAAGTCCTTTTAGTTAGTAAAGTTATAAAGGTAATTAACTAAGCTAAGCTAATTAAGCTATAGCTATAGCTATATAAATTAATCTAGTTACTCTATAAGGTTAGCGTTTTTCTAGTAGATAAAAAAGGCCTAGGCCTAGAATACTATAAAGAGATTAATTTAATTAAATAATTCTATAATAAGCTATTATATATTAACCTTAAAATACTTATTATAATAACCTTTCTAAAAGAGCTATTAATAAAATACCTTAGAATACTATAATTAAGAAGAAGATAATAATATAATTATTTAGGCTATAGCCTTAAGTAGTTTTTTAGCTTAGCCCCTTTAATTAAATTATTAATGCTTTAACTATAAATACTAATAGAGTTTTATAAGGCTAGAATAAACTTAAGGGTAGCTAGAGCTAAATATATATTTAAAGTTATTTTTTCTTATTTCTCTAAGCTTAGGGATTAAAGGCCTAAGTAAAATAAAATAAAGTAATTAATTAAGGCCCTTAATATTTTTAATATAATTAAATAATTATATTTATTAAATAATTAGTTAGATCTTTATTAATATAAAATTATAAGAAAATTATTTTAGGTATTATTAGATATACTTACTAAGGATAATAACCTTATAGGTTTTATAAGTAAGGAAATAAAAGCTTAAGATATAAATAAAATACTTTATTTTAAATAAATAAATAAAGGTTTTTATAATTATAAAATTATATATTAGCTAATAATAATTTTAAAAAACCTTATAAATTCTAACCCTAAGTTTATAACCTTTACCTTAAGTAAAATATAATTAATAATTAATCTTAGAGGGCTAAGATAAAAAGGGCATAGCTTAAATAAGGGTAAATTACCTTAAAATAACCCTAAATCTAAGGGTTATATTAATATCTTAAGAATAAAATATATTCTAGGTATTATATTAATTAAAATAACCTAATTAAATACTTTTTTATCTTTTTATTAATTTTTAGGCTCTTATAGTAATAAGAATTTAGTTTTTTAGAAAACCTAAGGTTAATAGGGTATAAAACCTAGGGTTTATAGGTAAGCTGCTAGCGCTATGCTAAATGCCTTTATAAAAAAACCTTAGGTTAGCCAACCCCTGATTATAATATATAGTAGGGGCATATACTGGAAGATAATCACTGGGAAATTGCAACAGCCCCGGATGCTCCAGAGACTAACCGAGAAGATACTGGAGGCCGAGGGCGTGGTGAGGAAGGCCGACGGCATTCCTGTCCAGTATCGTGTCAATGATGCCCAGGTCGCAACAGAACTGCAGAAGATCTTTGACGTATGGGGCATCAAGGCTAAAGTGGTGTATGCCCCTGCGAAACTCTAGCAACAAGGAATATTTATTTCAGCGTTCGTGAATATGAGCAGCACTTCTGTAGCCTAATTCTACCTATCCCACGGCAGGTTTGGTGTCGCAGGGTAGGCATGATCTTCACGGCCTCATGAAACAACTGCGTTAGTAATCTAGCCGTATGCTTTAAGTAACTCTGCGGGAGGGAATACCCCGCACAAGAGACAACTTCAGACAACAATCAATCAACACACTGCTGCTGCCCATTATTCTTTACCTGATCCTTGATCCTTTCAGCACGCTCAGTGCGACACAGATCTTATTTGCACCGGCCCCGGTGCAGGTATGGGTCGCCGTGCCCCTAGCCTGCCGACAGGGGGGACTGTGCCCCGAGCACACAGGACCTGTGCGCCTAGACGGCGCCTCGTTCGCCTGGTTGAGCTTGGCACTCTAATTCCCTGTTGGCTGCCCTCACCAACCAACCTCTTCCCTGGACAGATATCTCAGACCACATTCGTTGCTGAAAGCGGGGTCTCTCCCTTAATTAAACCCCGGCTCTCAACTCATCGTATGGGCGGCTCGGGTTTTAAATAAGCCACTTTGCCTCTTGTAGGGCCAACACAAAGTCACCACTCTCGAGCACATCCCTCTCAATTCGCACTCACCGCACTCACACCATCATACCGAATCGTCATGGAAGACTTTGGCCC
>JBBEOF010005279.1:0-49201 GCA_037576055.1 Fusarium sp. M6JPR69
GTAGCATTGTCAATTGTATTCCAGTATAAGTTGGTAAAGGCAGGCAATATGTTGTTAATAATGAGACTTGTCCTCTCAGCTAAAGAGAGTATCAGCCACGACGTCTAAAAACACACATCTCATCACAATGACAGCATTTAAACCCCAATGCCGTGCAGGCATTTTGACAAGAACAGTGGCTTTTGGCAGGGACAGTGACGGTTGGTGAGGCGAGCAAAGCTTTGTATTCGGGAGTTCAGCTCGGTTGAGCGATATGACAAAGTCCGTAGAGTCTGTGGGTATAGCGAGGCGCAGCATAATCACAGGTTCAATGTCCTGATCTATCGAATCAAACTACTCAAACATCATATGTGATGTTCTTGGTCCTTAACCACTCCGACAGCCCAGCATTAAATCTGCCAAACCCGCTGGCCTTTGCGCCTCCGTGGGGAAGGACGGCTTCGTCCTGAACCGTCATGCGGTTGATGTGCACGGCGCCTGTCTCAATCTTCTTGGCCAGACGCAAGGCCCTTCTTAAGTCCCGCGTAAAGATTGCCGAACTCAGTCCATAGTCGGTATCGTTTGCTATGCGCAATGCCTCTTCCTCCGTGTCGAACGCAATCAAGGACACAGTAGGCCCAAAAGACTCTTTTTCATAAATCTCCATGCCCGGCTTGACGTTGCTGATGATGATTGGTCTCAGGCGGGTTGCGCCAGCCTCGTCTCCGGGCTGACCGCAGACAAGTTCCGCTCCCTTGGAGACTGCATCTGCTGCGAGGCCCTTGTTCTTGGTCACAGCATTGCTCGTGATGAGCACTGGTGCGGCACCAGAGGAAGGGAAGATCCGGGCCACCCACTCTTTCAGCTTCTCCTCGAACTCTTGCTTAACTTTCTGCTGGACCAAGATGCGCTCAGTGCTCATGCAGATCTGGCCAGAGTGCAGAAAAGCACCCAAGACACACTCCTTGGCTGCGACATCGAGATCGGCGTCCTCGCAGACAATCGCAGGCGCCTTTCCACCAAGCTCCAAAAGAACAGGCTTCAGGTTTGTCCCCGCCATCTGGGCAATGATGCGACCTACGGCGGTACTTCCAGTGAAGTTGATCTTTTTGACCTCGGGGCTATCGATGATGGCCTTGGTGACACTGGGGGCATTGGCCGGGGAGCAAGTGATGTAGTTGAGGACACCGCTGGGAAGGCCTGCCTCTTCGAGGACAGAGCAGACTGCCCAGTAGCAGCGGGGGCTTAGTTCAGAGCCCTTCAATACTACGGTATTTCCAGCGGCTATGGCCCATATGACAGCTCTGAATCCCAACGCATAAGGTGCATTCCTAATGAGTATGAGCAGAATCCAGGTCACTTGATCTCTCAGGACTCACCATGGTGCCATGGCCAAAATCACTCCATATGGCTCCTTGACAATGAGAGCGCCAACATCGGAATCCTCGAGGGTTGGGATGCTTCCCACGACGGCCATGATCCTCCCAGCGCAGTCAAGAACATGCCCCTTGGCGGCATACAGGTTGAAGTCAGCCCATGCCTCATCGCAGCCTGTCTCGGCCTTCATGTACTGCTTGAGCTCCAACTCTCTCTGGTCGATGATGTTGGCGGCGTTCAAGAAGACCTTTCGGCGCTCCCCGGGAGCAGTTGAGCTCCAAGAGTCAAATGCCGTAGCTGCAGCACGAACAGCAGACAGAGCTTGAGTGACACCAGCATTGCTGGATTTGCTGGCGACTTTTCCAGTATCCGGACGAATAACATCAAAGGTTTCATCCAAACAGGCGTGCTTCCCACCCAAGATGAGGGGAACAGGACCACTAGGGCTAAGGGCATCCTCGGTGGCGGCTGTAGAGGTGGGCATGTTGACTACTACGCAACTTATGAGCTCTTTGTTCAGGTACGTTGTATAGCAGAGCTCATACCTGGTGTGATTTGATGCGCAATGCTGGTGATGTCAATGCTGGGGGAGATTGATAAAGCAAATATTGTGGGAATGGAGGATGATGTGTTATTGAAAGGTCTAAGGAATAGCCTCGAGAGATATTAAATATGTGGGAGAGTACCGTGTATGCGGTGGGTAGAGATGTAGCAGATGTAAGGCTAACTCTCTTATTTAACATTTGTAATGTGAACATTTATTTTATTCAGAACCTTTAAGCTATCCCATGAGAGCCCGAAGAGCTTGTGGGTCAACGGGAACAGGGGCATAGGCCAATGGCATAAAGGCAGATATTAGTGACTTCTCAAACCCAGTTAAGTAGGCTTTGAGAGAAGTACTTACTAGCACCTATGTACTTAGCTATACCTTAACTATGAAAAGTTTACGCCCAGTTTTCATGTTCTTTCAGGTACTGCTCTAATTGTGGGGTGAGAGGTGACCCACAAGCTCTTCGGGCTCTCGTGGGATTGTCAAGCATCAATTTCTAGGGTATTTGTCATTATCTCGTCTTCCTTGCCGTCAAAGCGTAGCAAGCGTCCATTGTCCCCGCAGTCCACACTCTGCAATATTGCCTTCCCGAATGTTCGGCTAAGAATCACGGCTTCTCCATGTTTACTCCTGTCTCCAGTAACCCGCAAGATGGGTCATCCAGCGGCTTGATCTTCGGTAGTAACCTTCGGCACTGAGAGAAGAATAGCAAGCCTTGGCGTTGGCAAAATCTGCCCTTGGCCCGGGTATTTCTGGAGACGGGGTGGGCCGGAAGGGTACTACCCCAGGACGCACCCCAGATTTTGTTCCTCGGAGAAGCCGGTCGAGATGCATACTACGTACATTAGCATCTGGTTTCCCCGCAAACTCTGACGTCGTTGCCAGATTTCGAACAGGGTCTACGGCGGAAGTGTCGGATATTAGCGTGTCAGTGGCCTCGCTAGATATGGACTAGTCCGAATACGGCAATTCTACCGCAACCTCCACGGACCAATCAAGTAATTCTGCCGTGATAGCCTCCCTCCCCTTGCCGCTATCCAGAGATAGCTGATCAAATCATAGAGTTTCTCCTGATGAATCCAGTAATTCTTCCGCATTCTATCGCTGTTGTCCGCTGCACAAGGCCAACGAGGCAAGCCGTCAGAACATATCTGAGATAAGCTTGATAGGGCCATGATGATACAGCTCGCCAGTTGAGACGGCGTCTGTTGACAACGATAGCGCCTGGTAAAAAGTATATCACCATTGGTAGCGCAGGTCTAGTTTCCCGTGTCGTTCAGTTGCCAACAACGGCTGTCGAGTCGCAAACCGCCCGAAGACGTATCATCCTCCGACCATCATGGCCTCCCCCGTCAAGGACAAACTCTCGCACGAAATCTCCCAGGAGCGCCGATCCTCTACTCAGATCGGCACCTCGGGGGAGACAACCGTCGCCCCGTATGAGGAGACGGGCCACATCAGACGCGACATCAGCGGGCTGAACATGGCCTCGCTAGCATTCAACATCTGCAACAGCTGGACCGCTCTCGCTACGACCTTTGCCATCGCAATCGCAGCTGGAGGAACCTTCACCGTCATCTACGGAATCATTGTTGTTTCTGTCGTGTACTTTGCCGTTGCTCTCACGCTGGCAGAGCTGGCCAGTGTGTATCCCACGGCTGGAGGGCAGTACCATTTCTCCTCCATCCTGGCACCGAGGAAGCTGAGCAGGGTCATCTCTTACATCTGTGGCTTTGCTGCATCGTGCTCATGGGTCTTCCTTGCCGGCGCCGTTACCATTCTCGCAACCCAGATACTCCTATCCTTTCCGGCCTACTACTCCAAAGACTACGTGCCCCAGAACTGGCATTATTTCCTCATCTTCCAAGCCCTCAACATCACGACACATGTTTACAACCTCCTGCTCCTCAAGAAGACCGTCTGGATCCATCAGGTTGGATGTGAGTAACAGTGTTCCCCCAATAGAGACCAAACCGGCTAACCGGAATAGTTATGCTCAGCCTCTTGACGTTTCTCACCGTATCCGTCACATGCCTGGTTCGCGCCGACAAGCAGCCTTCATCCTTTGTCTGGAATAATTTCGAGAACAACGTTGGCTGGCCTGATGGAGTCACGTTCCTGACCGGCTTGATGACGCCCGCCGTCATGTTTCTCGGGCTGGACGGCGCGATGCACCTTGCTGAAGAATGCTTCAGCCCCGAGAGGACGGTCCCTCAAGCCTTGATCTCGACGAGTGTCATGGGGTCTGTGACGGGAGTGGGGTTTAGCATTGCCATGTGCTACGGCATCACTGACTTGAACGAGTTGGTTGATACGACGTAAGTAAACACGCCAGTTCACAGCCCAAGTCCCCAACTTTGATCTCCGTATTAACGAGTGGATGATACTCAGAATGCCAATCTATGGCTTGTGGCGTCAAGCAACCCGGAGCACCGCGGCCGCTACCGTCTTCCTCGTAGCGCTGTTTATTGTCGTCTTGTTCGCCATCAACGCCATCGTCCAAACGGCATCTCGCATGACGTGGGCCTTTGCTCAGGACGGCGGTCTACTTGGCGGAAGACATCTTGCTGCCATTCACCCGACCCTTCAGGTCCCGGTCTGGGGCCTCATAGCGAACTCGTTTATAGTCTTCATTCTTGGGTGCATCTACCTTGGCTCCTCGGTGGCTTTCAACGCCGTCGCTGGATCCAGCATCATCCTGCAGATGCTCTCATTCTCCATCCCGGCCCTGCTTCTGATGCTTCGGAAACGATCTGCTGATGTGTTGCCCTCCGGTCGTTTCATTCAACTCCCCAACTGGGTGGGATGGATTGCAAACATGACGGTCGTCATCTTTGCAGTTATCGAAACCATCTTTTTCAACTTTCCACCGACTTATCCGACGACGGGCTCAAGCATGAGTAAGTCCTCATTATCATCTGCTACAACTTGGCCACACTGACAAGGTGACAGACTACGCCAGCGTTGTGCTATTTGTGACATTTATGTTTGCAGTTCTGAACTGGTTTCTCTACGCCCGAAGGCACTACCAGGGGCCAAGAATTGTGCACAACGCTTAAGCTGGTGTGAGACATGAAGGAGAGATGGCATGAGTTATATTTCACCTCGGTTTGTCTACGTCTAGTCGCTTCTTGTCCATGCAGCAAATACCTGGCAAATAGGAGACACTACTTTCGTTCTTCATTAGCCGCCATAACACTACAAAATCTTGACTGGACTTCAGGACTGAGCAGCTCCGCCTTTCCAGACACCCTCGGCATTTAAATCTTTGGCCAATACTTGATCGGACTGTGTGAAATGTTTTCGAGATTAGTGACGCCCGGAATAGGGTAATCGGCTTTGGTGTTCGGGTTGAGTCGGGAGCCTCCTTGCCGTACATGATAATAATCACTAGTTAACTAACTTAAGCATTGCTGAATATGTATATCAATGCCATGACTGAAGCAACGATGTGGAAATTATTGCTCTTCTCGATATCTCCAGCATTACCAGAGGAGCTGATTGCGTGGAGAGGCTGTCCTGACTCCGGCCGAGTTCACAAAGTCGACTCATTCTCCCCTGGTACATGGCCCCGCACGCCTTTCTTGAGTCTATTGTACAAGCTCTTCTATATCATCTTCGACTGAAGCCTCGTGAAAGCAATGCCGCCACTGCTGTGATGAACGAGCTGAGGGTGGCTATAGGGCAAGTGGGTAACTTGCTAAATACATAGTAACATTTCATATTCCGACGAATACATAGATAATACGAAATGTCTCCCTTTAATAACAAGGCCCTACGTTCGATATCTTGGCATCTGGAAGCGCATCTACTCTCGTGCCCAGGGCTCTGCAGCCGTCAAGCGGCTTTCAAGGCGCGATCCCATTCAACCGCCACAGTAACTGTTTTTTTCGCATTTACGGCCTGGGACACACAACAAAGTATTTAGAAAGCCAGAACGACAAGATTGCTGCAAGCTAGTATTATAGACCCCCTCCTCCCGAGCTACAAGGAAGCCTCGCAAGCCGTTATTATAAAGCTACCCCTCCGGGACCCTCCATCACTGTCTCTGGCTCCCTCTCAAAGAATGGATGCCACAATCGTAGCAACAGGGGCAATCCAGAGCATACAAAGAGGTAGATACATGGACTTTTTATAGTATGGCACCCCAACATACAGCCCCGCCAGCCAAGTTGCAGCAACGATCAACTTCTCCTCCAGGAGCCTAGGTGGCCCATATCTAGCCCATTTGATGTTTAGAAGTGCTATAGAATAGATCGTTAGCGAAACTCTGGAGATGCTTGTCTTTTTTGCTAGTATTGCGAAAAGGAGAGGCTCGGGTGTTCTCGCGGATGCTCACTAGCCACTATCAAGAAGCAATTCCCATGATCCCATAAAGACCCAATCACTGCCTTGCCAACGGCAGTGTCGGGAGTATCCGGTATGCTCTCAATGGTTTTCGGAATCTTGGTAGCCCCGACGTATAAGTGCTTGGGTATAGTAATCAGGTGCGCAAAAGCTGCACTGTAGAACAAGCTAGCCTGGAAAGAGGGTAGCCCGGCCATGTTTTGGCTTATTGTCGAAGAAGAAGATGGGTATCGTGATGATTGCTGAAGTGAGGCACTGACCAGTGCGATATCAGGAAGCTTAAGAAAAGCAGAGACCTTGGGGCGTGGAACGGTTTTTCTAGCCAAGGTCGACAGTCACCGTTAAAGCAAAAGCATTTCAAATGTCAAGGCCACTGATTACCAAGCGTCAACGCCGATGACATGAAGAATCACCGAGCTGAGGGCTGTTGGGTTCAGTAACATGTGACGATCGTTCTTGAAGCAGTAAGTTCGGGTTATGTTACCTATCTGGGCTAACTAACGTTAATGTGTCATTCCAAAAAATAGCCCCACAACCACAATCAAGGCCCGGTTACGTACATACTGCATCGCGCTTGATTACGCATTTATGTGTCATAGGTAGCGAGCATTGTGAGGCAACAATTACCAATGAGCTGAGGACTTGAGTGTGCTATTTGTCCTTGCCTCTGCAGCGAAAAAATTATATCACACCTACCATGATATAAACATGCCCTTGGGCCCAAAGGAAAAGTCGATTCTGTCTCGAGTAGCCAGGCCGACAATCAACTATTAGGCAGCTTCACCTCAGGATCAATCCCTTCAGACCTTGGTTCTCGACTCGTCCTCCTCCAAGCATCATGGCCCCCACCAACTTCCAGAGCAGCATCTCCATCACGCATGTTACCACGGCCACTGCGCTGTTGGATATCGACGGCATAAAGCTTATTACCGACCCTGTCTTTGATGACGGTCCCCGTACCGTCGACGCGTCTGGACTCTTGCCCGCGGCCACCGAGCCAATCTTGATCAGCCTTTCCGAGCCCCCTGCTCTGAGCATCAAGCAGCTCCCATTCGTCCAAGGAGTCCTTCTCAGTCATGAAGACCATTTCGACAACCTCGACGATACCGGTCGTCAGCTCCTGATTGGCAGGCCCGTCTTCACAACTCCCGACGGCAAGAAGAATTTGTCCGAATATCCTCAAGTGTCGGCACTGGAGCCCTGGAAGACTTTGACTCAACGCTGGGAGGGCCAGGACTGGACCATCACTGGTGTTCCTTGCGTCCACTTGCCCGGCGGTGAAGTGACCGGTTTCCTCATCCATAAGGAATCGTTTGGCTACCATGAGGATGGTCGTCCTAATGTATTCTATTTCACTGGCGACACTATTCTCCTCCCCGACGTGGTTAAGAAAATCCGCGAGAATTACCACGTTGTTGTGGTGTTGATGAACTTGGGCAATGCTCATGCGCCCAACCCCGAGGACCCTAGCCAGGTGGTCAAGATCACCATGCAGGGTACGGATGCCGTCGAGATGTTCCGCGGCCTAGGCGCCGAGAAGCTTGTGCCTATGCACTATGAATGGTGGTCTCACTTCACTGAGGATGGGAAGGCGCTTCAGGAGGTGTTTGAATCTGAGGGGCTTATTGATCAGGTTATCTGGCTGACCCCTGGCAAGGAGGTCAAAATTATTTAGGAATGCCAGATGATAAAGTAGGAGGGATGTATGGTAGACGATAAATGGAAATCCCAGCTTATCAATCTTCTACTTTCGAGATACTTTTAGTTTGACATGGGTCCGGCTCGATGGTGTACTCTTTTATCTCGACTACCGATTCCTTTGCTTCGTGCCCAGATCTTGCGGCGAGAGAGGGTATAGCTCTATTATGTGTTGATGTCTAAGGCACTGTCGAGCTGACTGTCTTACTGCTGGCAACGCTGGTCAGGTGTGTTAAGCCTCTGGTCGAGACAGAGAGCCCCAAAACTTGCATTTAGGCCGCCTTCAACAAGCCTAGAGTTCGGCGGTTCAACCCTTCTGGACACCATCCCAATACAACTCCGACTCCCTCCACCAACGCAAAGCAAACCTTGCACGTCAATCACAATACATCATGTCGGCTACAAAGGAATTCCAAGACTAAGAGCTGTTGGAATAATTGGGAGCTTCCCCCTCACTTCAGGGTCACATCACAAAGTCCTAGATTGAAAGTTGAAAGTCCTAGATGAAATCGCATAGGATATAAACCCCTAGGGAGCTCTCACCATGACAATAAACAATAATAACCTTGATTTTATCAATCACACCCAGCATCACTGCGCAATTCGACAACAAGAGCTCTGAAAGTCTCGATGGCCTATGAGCTGCTGGTCAGCAGAATGCCAGCCAGCCTGACGTCACTCATGATATTTCCGTCACTCATACTCTAGGCCAAGCATAGACCACAGTATCACCTTGAGCTTATGATAAGAAAACTTCCATTATGATGGTTCACCTCGATAACCCGCAGCTTATTTCAACATAGCATCATAGACAATTTCTCCTTCAAACCAAGTCATCAAGACCTTTGCATCTTCAAAGCCTCCCTGGCTGACATCTCTATCAACACAGATGAAACTCGCTATTTTCCCAACCTCAATTGATCCCGCTTCCTAGTAAAAGAAAATTTTAGCACTCAGTGTCCTAACAGGAGCGGAAAGCCTGCCTTACCTTTTCTCTTCCCGTCGCCACAGCTCCCGCTACAGTGATCATCTCCAAGACTTTCTCTGCACCAATCCTCTTTGCAATAACTGCCGTATTCTGGAACATGGGCAATGGCAGACCGTGGGCCCAGTCGCTTCCAATGGTTACGTGCGCTCCTCCCGCAACCATTCGCTCGAAATCATTTTGAAACAGATGCAGGAATTCAGACTTTGAGTTGTCAAACAATCCCGCTGGGGACATTTCGGCTGTGACGTTGAGTTGCTTGAATCGCAAACAGTCGTCTAGTAATAACGGTGGAAAACAGAATTAGTTATGGTCAAGCCGATAACCGGGAAGAGGAGGATCCAACCTGGAAGAACTTGAGTGCAGTGTGCAACCTCGTGGCGAGGACCGTCGGGTCGCTTCTGACGGACGGCCTCGAAAGCATCAAGGGCTGTTTTTGCGCCGCCGTAACCCATGCAATGAATCTTGCAAGTCATGCCTCTGCTATCAAATCTCTCGACAAGCTCTGCAGCATCGGGCAGAAGGATCTTGCTCTTGTCTGGCACGCCGTTCTCGCCAACATCGGAATGGCTCATCAAATCTGGCGTGCAAGCCCCGTCCATCATCATCTTGACAAACCTAGTGTCGACATGCCTGCTTCGATACTGATCAGCGCTCAAGATCAACCTGTCTGCCGGTACTTGGATCTCTCCCGTAAGCCACTCATTCTTGTATAGGCAATGAGTGGCAAACTGCATATTCAGATTTCCCTCGCTCTCGAGTTCACTGAGAGCCGAGAGGAGCATTTCCGTAGAAGACGCATCTTGGCAGGAGGTGATTCCATAGCGGTGCATCTCGGTTATTGCCCGCTTGATCATTCTTTTGACGTGCGACTTTGCCGGCTTGGGCAGTGCAGCCATCAGACGATTCCCTGCCTGGTCTTTCAACTCTCCAGTAAGGCTCCCGTCTGGCCTGAGCTCGTGCTTCCCTCCAACCGGGTCCGTTTCCCCTTGCTCGACATTATAACCAGCCCGTCGAAGAGCAGCCGTGTTGGTGAACCAGTTGTGGCAACCACCACCGAGGAGGACAACCGGGGTATTGGGGTAGTCTTTGTCGAGGAGAGAGCGATCGAAGTTTGCGAATCCAAAGCCAGCGCCTGCGAAGATCCAATCCTCGTAGACATGCCTGTAGGCGCACGCGCATCCAGGGTTTTTAAGTCGCTCCGCAACATTGTCTTTGTTGACATCCCATCCGGGCTGGACCCAGTTCAATAGGCCAGAGCCGGAGACGATAATATGCACATGGGCATCGTGAATCCCCGGCATAATGAATCTGCCCTTCAGGTCGTACACTATCATAGAGGCTGCCTTAGCGGCGGCAGCAACCTCCAGTGTATTGCCGACAGCACTGAATTTTCCATGAGGATCGACAATGAAAGCCTCTGCCCATGGCTGGGTCTTGTTCACGGTGTAAACGCGGCCATTGATATAAGCGACAGAGTTTGGAGCAGTAGCAGTGCTCTCCATGATAGACATAATGATAATAAGTAAATAAGATTGTGCAAAGAAATATTCGGGATGTAGTGCGGTGTTTCAGCACTTTTCAAGCGCTGAGTTCGATGAGTATTTAAATTATTTTTATTAGGCTCGTATCGTCTGCAACTGTACGAATACATGCCCAAGTGTCAGACAATTGGCTCCACAGGGATCATTGATGGCACCAGTCAATTGATGAGAATTATCTAAAGAACAAAAGAAATCGAACAGCCATGTGTTCGGGCACAGCTATTTAAGCTCATGTCGTTAGGATTATGCGACAGGCCAGATGTGAAACCGGATAGTTACATCCGGTCACACGAATGTTATGCGACACCAAGTCTACGGTGAGGTCACCTGTTTATAAACCTTCGGCATTCAGTTCAAACAATCACCGATGACTGACTCTAGCTCTCGGCCTTATCGGCAGAGAGATGGAAGTTGTGGTGGCAGGGAACGAAGCAGAGTTGCCTGCCAAATGTGCTCGTTGAGGGAAAAGCGGCAAGATTACTGAAATAGGCTAGTTCATGTGACCTGCCTGAGGGTCTAAAGGCGGGCGCTTTCTCACCGCCTCGACCAGTCAAGGCTGGTTATGTCAAGGGCCCAAGTCGCGGAACTTCGGGTACATTGAGGAAGACGGAGGAATCCGGGGCTATCAGCACGGGGGAGGGCCCAGTCTGCTTACATGATGCATCGGACCGGAATTATTATGTGAAATCCGGCTTCGTAGACCCTCTAGCTAGTATACACTCCCCTCATGGGGACCCCCGGAGAGGGACCTTTGCACCTTATCATCAATCCATCGTTCCTTGACATGAGTTGCATACCGTGGCCTCGACAGGTTATGATAAGCGTGACATGTTTGTAAGCTTGCCCCACAAGCAATGATAATCAGCACAGAAAGCTTGACAGGCTCTTGCGTCTTGGCGGCTTTAACGTCCCAAAGTGACTCCGTGGTTTCGATCAAGATGGAGCTGTTTGCATCACCTCCGTGGATTCTCGCCGCACTTTGGCAAAGGAACCTTGGTGATATCTTGCATTGCAACTTCCTCCAAATTTAGTGTCTGTTTTGACGTGGCTCAAGGAATGTCGCCAATTCTCTCTTGTCCCTGCCTTGGTTAACCTCAGTCGCCCTGCTTATCTGCTCGGGAGTGTTATATCGCCGCTCTAACTTCTTCTATCTTCTAGAGGGTTGAGGAAAATTACTATAAACACAAAAGGGAGTGAAGAAGACGGCGAGACGCGGTACACTAGACGCCGGATAGCTAAGAATCTTATAGTGGCACGTAGTAAAACCTGTCTTCTTCCGTTGGTTACTTTCGAAGCATGTCCATATTGATCATCATGACAGCTCCAAAAGAGGGCATTGGCTACAATTTAAAGAGAATCTCCCTATGGCACTACTGTATGCGAGGAGATTGAAATACAGGGATTCAAATTACCAGGCGAGATATTTCTTGTTACCTGCCTGGGAAAGCCTGGATCCCGGTGAGCGTGCCGTTGGCCGCAAGCCCAATCTTCTACCTATTATACGTGAATCTTATGATGGTTTGCGACATTCTGTGTGAGACTGAGAAGGCCCTTAAGTAGGGATCCGTGGAAAAAATGCCACATCTTTAATTACCTGCGTCGCGGGGTCTGATGCTGGCCTGGGTAAACTGATCCAAGAGGGAGCGGGCTTAGCCAACGCCGACGGTGAGGAGCGTCACGAACTCCTCGGGTCTTCTCAGTTCCTTTGCCACTATGGCCCGAAGATACGAACCACGGCTAGAGTATATCGCGTAATAGAAGTCACTTAGTAGGTACATCTTTTCTCAGACTAGTATCTATATGGTTCGTAGCTCGCTATTTCCTCAATGATAATCTTCCCTTGCCCACAGACAGTCAGTATCAGCAATTCCTTTCCTTTGTTAACAGTCAAGCCGTTTCTATCTTATGCCCGATTTCCTCGCTAGTATCTTGTACATGCAAACCTGCATATCTCCTTCTCGATCGCCTTGAAGCGGTCTTTTGTAGACTCAAGACTTTCTCAACGTGAGCGGGAGTTTACCTGCCCTCTTCCCACGAAGAAAGCAGCAGGAGAAGTCACCCACAACAAACGCTGCTTCTTTCAGTTTCTCGTCTCATCTACCTCCAACTCTTCACACTGAGCCCAATAATATACCTGCACCAGTCCTCTCCCAGTCAGCACTCGCGTAGTCCCTTTAGCTTCTATGTGACTCGAGTGTACCCATATAGGAGACAGGTTTAGGGGAATTCAAGCTTAGTATTGTCTACCTAGGATTTCTAATAATTAGTAGGAGACAGGAAAATCTCTTCAGCGGGAGAAGACCCTTGGCTCCAGCCAGACCGACGGCAAAGACACCCAGTTCTATAGTCCAACGGGGAAAACCCCAGTTCAGCCTATCAGGCCATGTCATCATTCTACAAGACGACGTTGATTATGTTGAGGAGTTCTGCATCGTCAATGCCTCGGACCCTTCCTCGCACACCACCCTTTCCCCAGGCGAAGAGGGTCACTATCAACAAGCCCATAGGGCCAGAGAGCATGTGTTCAACTATGAAAAGAACCCAAAAGATCTCCGAGCTCTGAAAGATGCCTAGTGCCAGCTGGCCCGTGTCCAGCACGACCTTCGATACACGACACGGCGTCGTCTTTGAGCTGCCAAAGAGGCCCCGTGGGCACTTTTTGCAGTCTAAAGATCATCATCGTGGCCCTCGCCGCCCGAATCTTGGATAGACCGTAACTCAGTCTCGTCCGGGACGGTGAGCTACTTCTTTGCTTTCTCCTCCTTGGGATGACCAGGAGTCGGCGGGAAGTTTCACGGGGCCTTTTTGGAATAGGCGGTTTGGGCTCTGCAGGAAAAACACTTGATGGCCTGAGAGACTGCTGCCAGCCGACGAGACTATGCTGCCGAGCATGAAAGGCCATGGGAGAGGAAGTAGCGAGTGAGGGCGTTTCTAATTTGACGAGAACCGCAGCCCAGAAAGGGGTGCAACACACAAACTCGCCCACCTTGTTTCTGCCTTAGGTAGCCCTCGGTGCACCTGTACGCGTTTTAGTTGAAGGTGTGGTTGTATGTGTTTGCGAAATGCCCTAAATGTTATGTTAACTCAGTCTCAGTTCGGCAATGGCAGTGTTATGGCTTCGACGAGCCGAGACACGATCGAGGGCATGTCTACTGATGAGACCTTATAGTGAGTTGCTGCGAAGCTGGGGAGCAGGCCGAAGAACAAGATTAGAAGCAGGCTGGAGAACAGTCTCGCAACGTCCCGAGGTTGATTTAGTTGTTTTCCTGCCTTATATGGGTCCAACCCACTTGATGCTTGAAAGTTATGTTGAATCGCATCTTGACCCTGCTCCATTCTCTTCTTGCGACGAGCCTGTCTCGTTTAATACGCGAGTCCACCTCTCTTAGTTTGCGCAGGTCTTGCCTGTTCATCACACCTCCCTCCTTCGACTCGATTTCGTAGAAGACATGGTGCCTTAACGCAAGATCATCGGGATCACCCACCCAATACCATGCAGTACCCACCAACCGGTAACACCCACCTACCGGTAAGCAAAAAAAAAAAAAAAAAATTCCCGATACAAACTGCCTTTTTTCAATAACACGGTTCTTGGCTCAGCTTGAAGCTATCCGCCCGGGGCAAGCACTATTTTGTTGAAAATCCTATGATGATCGATTAATTATAGGGGCCCCGTGTCGTTATGTAAGCCCGCCTCAACACCACGCAATTGCAATTTTCAGGGTGTCGCATATCACCACTAGGTTCGTGCGACTGGATGTGAAACGCGGCCCGTACTTTGGAGTCGTGTCTCCGGTTTCAGATCCGGTTTGTTGTATCAAGGACTCCAATCCTAACGACATGAGCTTAAATAGCTGTGCCCGAACACATGGCTGTTCACTTTCTTTTGTTCTTTAGATAATTCTCATCAATTGACTGGTGCCATCACTGATCCTTGTGGAACTAATTGTCTGACACAGGGGCTACCACCGCTGCTTGTTAGAGTAATTCTTCCTCTCTATCAATCAAGATGAGTCAAATTGAAGGCCCCGCCGTTTTTCCAGATGATTGTCTCCCTCCTGAATGCGACTATGAGTCCCGAGATGTCTTATTTAAGGCAATCAACGAGTGGGCAGCCCCACGGGGCTATGCCTTTGTGACAGGACGATCAAAAACGGAGAAGGCTGTTAAAAAGCAGACAGTTACGTATACTTGCGACCGTGCTTGCCGGCCCCCCAATGCCTCAAAAGATCGGCAACGGAAGACTACTACACGAAGAACTGACTGTCTATTCTCAGTGCTTGCCAAGCAGTCTTACGATAAGACTACATGGTCCCTACGCCATCGTCCGGATACGCGATTTGCCGTAGATAACCATGAACCAAGTTGGCACCAATCTGCTCATCCTATGCACCGGATACTCTCTGATCAAGATAAATCAATAATTAGCAGCCTTGCAAATGCTGGGATTGCACCAAAGGATATCCGGACCTATATACGCCAAAATTCAAAGACAATAGCAACTCAACAAGATATCTATAACCGCATTGCCGAAAGCCGAAAGGATTTATGTGATGGCCAGAGCACGATCCACGCCCTTGCCAACCAGCTAGACAAAGAAGGGTTCTGGAACCGGATGCAGCTTGATCCAGAGGGCCGGGTTACAGCTGTCTTATTCGCTCATCCGGACTCGTTAGCATACCTTCAGGCTTACCCGGATCTACTCTTCCTGGATTGCACGTACAAGACAAACAAATACGGAATGCCGCTCCTTGATATGATTGGGGTTGATGCGTGCCAGCGATCTTTCTGTATCGCCTTTGCATTCCTGAGCGGCGAGACTGAGGAGGACTATATCTGGGCCTTAGACCGGCTCAGATCTATGTACGAGCTCTGCGGCACAAGGCTTCCATCTGTTATCCTAACAGATCGCTGCCTAGCTTGTTTGAATGCCGTGTCTCGCTGCTTTCCATTGGCAATCTCGCTACTATGCCTCTGGCATGCCAACAAGGCAGTCCTCCGCTACTGCTAGCCAGCCTTCGTACGCCACCAACAAAGATCAGAGACCTACCAGCAAGGTCTAAGTGATTGGAATGAATTTTTCCGTCACTGGCATTCAGTTATTGGATCTTCAGATGAGGAGACCTTCGATCAACGCGTACAAGAGATCGAAAGGCGCTACCTACCGCAGTACCTGGAAGAGGTTGGATATATCAAGACTAATTGGCTTGATCTATACAAGGAAAAGCTTGTTAAGGTTTGGGTTGATCAGCACCCCCATTTTGGCAATGTGGTTACCTCACGGGTTGAGGGTATCCACGGGCTGCTGAAGGGCCATCTCAAGACATCTACGCTAGACCTCTTCGAGGCTTGGAGAGCTATGAAGCGTGCACTGCTTAATCAGCTAGCTGAGCTACGATATAACCAAGCTAAGCAGCAAATCCGGATACCAACTGAGCTCTCCGGGTCACTATACAGTGCTGTACGTGGCTGGATATCTCATGAGGCTTTATGGAAGGTCGAAGAACAGTGAAAGCGGCTCTTACCATGCAGTACCCACCTACCGTACAGCAAAAAAAATTTTTCCCTATACAAATGCCCAATTTCACTTGCACAGTACGTTGTCAAAATGAAAGATATTTTGATGAGAAAATGTCTGTTATATTAAGAATTGCATGGAATTTAATATTTCCACTTTGCTTCCACAGTGACGCTTGCGGTGTGGTCGCACGGAACTAATATAAAATGTCTCAAAATGCCTCCCTTATCAACCAGCCTCCTCGAAGCTTCATCCAAAATTTTCTCTTCCCCATCTTTCCTTGGTCACCTCAAACATGCCTTAATTATCTTATACGGAGGAGGATGTTATCCAGGCCATACTAGATGTCACAGAAAATGGCCTCTCCCATAACCAGGCTGCCCAGAAGAACGGCGTGCCTCCGACCACTCTCTCTGACCGATTAAGAGGCCTACCGTCAAAATCCGAGGTCACCCAGCCTGCTCAGCTGCTATCCAAGTCGGAGGAGTCCAGGTTGGTCACCTGGATACTTCGACAAGAGGCCTTGGGCTATGCTCCTTCCCACAGTCAAGTTCGCGCCACCGCCGCTGCCCTCTTGAGACAGCAGGGCCGGGAAAGGCCTATCGGTGTGCACTGGCTAGCCAGATTCATTAAACGCCATCCCAATATCAATACGAAGGTGGGGAAACGCCAGGAAGCTGCAAGGTTCAATTCCTTTACCCCAATGGCCGTCAATTGGTACTTTGATATCCGGGAGAGCGAATATGGCTGGATCAAACCGGAGAACACGGTTAATGTTGACGAGGGCGGTATCATGGCTGGATTTGGTGAGTATTGATCATTTTTGCTGCGAAACTCTCTAATCCACTGAAAAAATAGGCATGGATTCCTTGGTCATTGGCAGTAGCGATCCTAGGAGGAAGGCCTTCCTCAAGGGCTCGCAGTCCCGCACTTGGACTACCTTTATCGAAGCCGTCACTGCAGATGGCCATCTTCTGAAGCCGGGGATTATCTTCAAAGGTAAAGAGCTTCAGCAACAGTGGTTTATCGATGAGCTTCGGGGGGTCGCCGACTGTCTATTATATCACGTCTGACAACGGCTGGACGGACAACCATATCGCAGTCGAGTGGCTTAAGGAGGTCTATCTGCCTCAAACGCAACCGGCGGATGAGTCTGATGCCAGGCTCATCATATTAGATGGCCATGGGAGCCATGTATCTGTGAGTATCTACCTGTTCTGGATCGGAAATACCACTGACGGCGCTGACTAAAAATCCAGGATGAGTGGATAGCTATGTGCTTTTTGAATAACGTATATTGCTGTTACCTGCCTGCACAATGCTCTAATGGGCTGTAGCCGTTGGATAATGGCGTATTCAATGTATCTAAGGCTGCCTATCGAAAAGAACTGCAGAAACTGACCAGCCTGACCGATTCTGCACCGGTGGATAAGGTCAGCTTCATCAAGGCCTATGCCAAAGCCAGGGAAGTGGGTATGACGAAGAAAAATATACTCTTAGGCTGGAGGGTGACTGGAAACTGGTCGATTTCACGGCGGAAAGCGCTCATACATCCTGAGATCCAGCCGGACAAGAAGGAAACGACGCCCGGGTCGGACGGCCACCGAGACGGGCAAGTCGACTCTGATAATACGCCAAAGACCAGCCGCCACATCAGAGATCTGGGGAAGAACAAGAGCCCGTCAACAAGAAGGCGCTATTCTGTGATATCGAGAGGGTTTGAAGCTTAAGAGTCAAAGATTGCCTCTCTGAGCACTAGAATAGCCGGTCTGGAGGAGGAAGTTGGGCGGTTGAGCAGAGGCAAGAAGAGGAAGGCGATACTGAATCCTAACAAAAGATTCATAACATTGGCTGAGGCTCTAGTGGCTGGTGAGACTATTTCCGAGGTAAACGAAGTAATTGAAGGGGCGGATGCTGTTGAGGGTGTGATCGAGGTGGGAGGGATGGAAGATGATGAGAGGTCAAATTCGGAGGAGGAAGAGTTAGCTGTGGTACGCATACGCGCGGGGCGTGAAGTCAAAATACCGCGAAAATATTAAAATCCACTTGATTCTAAAACGAAATTCGAAAATCATTTCATGGTTTTTATTTTTGGTGAATTTTTTACATATGGTTGAAAAATTGCATTTTGTACGGGGAATTATTTTTTTTGCTTACCGGTAGGTGGGTATTACCGGCAGGTGGGTACTGCATGGTATTGGCGTCCCATTGTGGGCTGCCAGAGTCTGGACCTCGTGGCTTGACTGGCAGCAACAATCTCGTCTCTGCTGACAGTTTTAGCATCAGTGAGCAAATCTTTCGCTGATCCCCTGAGCAGTTTGATGGATTAAAACAGAGCAAGTCAGAAGCATGCGCTTGGGTATATCCTGGCAAAGGAGACGTCGTTTACCTCTTGGCTGTGAAACCCTCCACTACCTGCTGCTTGGGTCAACTCCGCCAACTCTGGCACCCTGGACATTGTCCTTTGCGGCGGTGGCCATCCCGGGCTCACCCACATAGTATCTGTTAACGAATGATACTCAGATTCTGTAGACAATGCAAGGTCCAAGTAACCTGTAGCGTCGGGCGTTACGGACCACCAACCGGCGTCCAGGGGCATCTTCCTCTGCGAGAGTAATGTGGCGTTTTGTGATTACTTTGCAGAGAGGCTCTATGAGTGCCTTTGTCTACCACTGGGGAGCCGTAATATTGTCTAGGATGTTTCACGTTGCGGCCACCCCTAGGGAAAAGATTCATGAATACTCTCTATAAGTATTAACCTGACCGAATTTTCCAACTACTACTTAAAGCCACAGATCCTCAAGCATCAGCGACTGCTGTCTCGGTAGCCGAAGGAACTGAGGCATCTTCATCGCAGGTCACACACTTGATGCAGTCCATCTCAGACCAGGTAAGACCGCGCTTCATCTTGGTAAAAGACCAGTCCAGCTTGGATGCATATAGCGCGCACCACTTTGACTTGGTATCCTGCGCGTCGTATCCGAAAGAGAGACAGCCAGGCTTCTCGGCGCAAGCCTTGGCGCATTTGTGCCAGTTGTCGACTGGGGCCTTCATATCCTGGTATTGGACGCTTACGACTCCAGAGACGAATCCGACTTCGAAACAGGTTGGCGTTCCGGGCACTTCATCGGGGACGTAGCAGCCTCCAGGGGCGGACACACCTGAAGGGAAGATCCGTTGGGTGGATGTAGGGGTAGTGGAGGTTGGGACCAACGTCTCGGAAGAGGTTTCCTCTGCTTCGGTACTGATCTCTGAAGTTGTGACGGACGACGCGGTCTCTTGTGCGGTCGTGGTCTCGTTTGTTACAGTCTCGGTTGTCGAAGCACTCTCGTCTCCGGCACCGGTCTCAGTTGCTGTGGCGGTAACCGAAGTGCTCTCTTCTCCAGAGATTGACTCGGTTGCAGTTTCGGTAGTCAATGTGTCTTGTTCCTCAGAAGTTGTCTGAGACGCCGGGCCGGTTTCCGAAGTGTTTCCCTCCTCAGTACTCGTCTCAACGGTGGTTTCGGTAACCGAATCGGAGCCGGCAGCATCACTCGAGGCCAAAGTGCTGGCCTCGGTGCTGGTGGCAGGCGGAAGCTGGCTGGTCTCGGTACCAGCCTTATCGAACACAAGATCGGCGTTGTTGATGTTCTCAGGGGTCACCTGGTTGGAGACAAAGGTGGAGTCGATGTAAATCTGGGCCGAGCCGCCATCGACACAGGTCAGGGCAAAGCTCATCTGCCCTTGGGTGACCTGGATGTTGGTGGATGTTGTGGATGAAGGCCATGGCGAAGGCGTGTTGGAGCTGGAGAAGTAAGGTGTTGAGGTGAAGACATTTGCTCCGAAGGATGCCTCAATCCTGCAAGCACCAGACTGAGTGCTGGACTGAACAGCGTAGGCTGTTCCAGCCTGAAGGTTTGTGAGTTGCTGGGAGATGGCCGCATGTTGCCCCAGCTCTCGCTTCCCTGGACCATTCTCTGTGCTGGCCGCCGCCAGGCTGGCGCAACTCCCCTCGTTGCTTCCGCCGCCCGTGTAGCCTCCGTTCTCGACGTGGTTGCCCTGACCTTCAACGCCAAAGTTGGAGATGCCGCTGGGTGTGTTGGACCTCCTTCGAAAGTCTCCCCCAACGATCTCATTGATGATGGGCCCCGATCCATGTCTCGAGGTGGAGATGGGGGATACGCTCGTTGTTGTAGCGCTCAGCGAAGAAGAAGAGCCGAGCTTGCAGGGGCTGGCCGAAACGGAGGAGAGACCCGGCCAGCGCCAGGGTAGTGAACATGCCGACAAAACGCATCGTGTCGAGATTCCAACGTTGATGAAGTCCGACTGAAAAGGTCTGGCAAAGGGTCGCTCCAAGTCGAAGTCGTGGACGTTGAGGTTTGGAGAGGAGGGGCCTGGTGATACTATTTATCAAGTTTGTCCAGACTCACCGGATCTTCGGCGATCCCCTGGCCCTCACATAGCGGACCCAAGAAGCTGAATACGGGAGAGTGAAGATGAGTAGTGCATCCTGATTAAGGCATTCAGCTTGTCGCTATTGTGAAGCGGACACTTGTGTGAAGCCACAATAACCACCTCTATCGACTATCGAACGCCCTTGGCGCCACAACAAGCAAGATGGCGGGCTATCGGTATCAGCTCCAGGTGACGGTGTTTAAATAGTTTCGTTAAAACCAGGCTTTTTCCAGAGTGAGAAGAGCCCCTTATGTCTAAACGGCATCAGTCGCGTCTGCCACCGCTCTATTTGGATCTTTTCTATCTAAAACGTACGATCTCTCCAGTGGAAGATTGGCAATTCTAGAACTATGAATGGCCCTCCCTTGCACTTACCGCCATCTGTCAGTTCAATAGTATCTTGCTCAGCCGAAAGTGTCTTGGTCGCTTCAACAATTGCTTGATGTTGTGACAACATGTCGTAAAGCAACGTTAGGCAGCTAGGTAGTAAATAATAAATTTGCAGCTACAAACCAGCCACCAATCGGCTTAAAAGACCATCCTGATCTTTAGCTTATCCTGTTCGACTATCTCGTCTTTCCTCTTCATCAGCTCCTCCATATCCCATGTACAGCTCACATATCTCCCACCCAGCCACTCCCTACGCTCGGCAGCCAACCACGCAATTGTATCACCAGCTATATCTGGGCTATCAGGCAATGCATTCCTCACCGCCTCAGGCGCGCCCTCGGTCATCTTGGTTTTGGTCGCTCCAGGATTCACACAAAACGCCAGCAGTCCTTGATAGCACATATTCCAACTGCAAAGATTAGGAATGCACCATTACGATATGCTTACTGGGTTGTAACCATCCTCAACTTCACTGCTGACATCGACACCATGTTGGGCAGCTATCGGAATGATCTGGATTCGCCTGTCGGCTCACATACTTCCCTCACGATCCGGTATGGTCCATCTCTGAAGGCTCGTCGTCATCTTGGTCGGACGTAGAGTTGTCGTTGCTAAACGGCGGAAAGAAAGTGGCAGGGGATGGCAGTGGGACTGGTCCCAGCCTCTTCATGCGCCCTGACAGATACTCAATCTCGATGGGCCATGGTTCTTCGTTTGAGCCTCGGACGAGACAAGAGGCTGACATCGTCGCTAGTTGAGAAATGTTCCCTTCCGTACTGTCGATCGACCTCCCACTTTGAGACTCGGAAGTCAATAGCAGGATATCCTGCCTAGGCCGCTTAGTATCGACAACCACCATAAAGTGGTCCTCCGGGAGAACGCCGCCAAGTCCGCAAGGCTCCAAGGGTCGATGCTCTACATACTGCCGATCGTTGTTCCAAATTAAATCCAATCCGATATCACTTATTTGTTCACCGTCATCATTTGTTAGACCCTGAGCTTCATTATTGTCCTCGTCCATGGCTGAACTCTGCTGATGTAGGGCCTGACCTCGATCAGTCAAAGGTCTGTAGTTGATGAAGGATCCAGACATTGTTCTCCGAGGAGGTCGAGTGAATTCTGATGATTCCTGGGAATCCCTTTGGGTTTGGCCACTCAAGAGCGTGTGAGCGGTCGGCGACCCATCACTCGGGTCGCCAGACAGATCGGTGTAGAAAGGTGCGCCGCTATAATAGATGGAAACACCTTCATGGCGTTGCTTTTTGCGAGTCGACCTTCCGAAGCTATTCGGGCCGCAACTTGACTTGCAAGGATTGCCGCCTTCCGCAGGTTCCAAAGAACAAGCCGTCTCATCCAGTGAACTGTACCCACCGGATGAATCATGCTGAACGAAGAGTGGCTTGTACTGGAAGCTCTCAAATGGAGCGCAGAGCTGCGGAGCAAATTTAGGCACATCCTTACTTGAGCCGCCGGATTGGAGCTCATCACTGCTGGAATGACTAGTCTTCTGGCGCCTGTGTTTCTCCTCCGAACCGTCGATGTCGTCGGTAGAAGGGCTTTTCAGTGGATTATAACCAGAGCTGTCGGTACTGAACTTGGTACCTTCGGATCCACCTCGCCATCGAATTTTGCTCCCATCAAGAGACAACTGAAATTTGGTGCTAATTTCTGAGACAGCAGAGCGAACGAAGTTTGGTGTTACGCTGATCATGTGAATCTGGGCCATGTTGCACAGTAGGTTCAAGTACACCCAGCCCTCGGCGTCAGGATGGGCGTCCTGGATGCTGGGTTGTTCGGGCAACAACTCGGGTGGCACTAGACCTAAATGTCGGATGTAGTTCATGTTCTCGGACGGAATCTGAGTCTTATCGGGGTCTAAATCACGGGGTTGCGTGGGTCGTTGTTCCGGTAGACGCGGCACTGGAGGAGACAGGTTGGTACCAGAGCTAGTTCCATTACCATTGCCTCCGTCCTCCGTGTGATCATCTGTTGGATTAAAAGCCAACCCATGGCCTCCTGAACAACTCTTATTTCCCAGGGGCCGAGATCTTTGCTCTAAAGAGAGGATTTTTGCCTCCCGGGCAGACTCGCTCCCAAGAGTAAGCGGTTCGTAGGCTGTTGATGAGCTCGTCGTCTGTGTATCCGCTACAACAACAAAGCTGCCACCCGGCCGCATAGGCGGCCCTTTCAGCATGAGACGACCGCTGATCTTCCCAGTGAAGAGCTGTTCTAGGCGGCGAACAACTAGACTCTTCCGCTCCATGTCGGTCATGATCACGTCCTGCGGGTAGAGACCATCGGGAATGTCTCGGAGAAAATTCTGCATCTTTTGTGTTGGTGATTCGGCTGAACTCATGGTGGGACGGCTAAGGTTGGATCCTGGAGAGGAAGAGGCATGATTGGGATGGATTCTGGATTCGAGGTATACGTGATCGCGTTTGTGGAAGGATACCATTTTCGTCCGCAGCGATAACATATCCGGGGACACCTCGAGATTGGCGGCAAAGTCTCTCAGAATAGCCTCGAGCTCTCTCTTCTTCTGTTCGTGCAGCCCGTGAATCCTGGTCTCAAACAACATGTCTTTACGAAGCCTATCCGGCCCGGTTTGCTTGTAGGACTTCAACTCCTCCCTCAGCTGTTGAATCTCTATCGTTAGGTCGTCGATGATACTGCGGTAGCTATCAACACTGCTGCAGTATGCCGGACTAAGTTTCGGAGGACCGAGCTTGTATTGTTTATGGGAATGTGGGCTCTCTGAATTCGACGAATCAGATTCTTCCTGGAAGAAAGGGGGATCAACTATAGCTTCGCATTAGTATCTTTCGAGATATTCCTTAACCAATAGAGGTAGCTCATACTGTCCATGGTATTGCTATCGATAGCAGCCGCCGGATTCTGGTTCACGTGGTCAAACCATTCCCGAGGGTCGCTTTGTCCAGTCTCATGGCTGTTGCTGGAAGAGTTGCAACAAACGGAGGATACTTCGATGTCCGCCTTTGGCGGCATTGAGCAGGGATTGGTTCGGGGTTGAACCAAACGACAGCGGGGAAGGATAATAGATTTGTCGGGAAAATTGCGTCGGTGAAGGGGATGATCGGCCGGCGGTGGTTGGGCTCCGTGTGAGCCATTTTGATCAGCGGCCATTTTCTGGAAGCGTGCGCCAAGTTGAGCAAGAATCTAATCGAAGTGCTGGAGATTCGACAATATTGCTTTTCGAATGCGATGTGTCCAGCAGCCCAACTAACTTAGCACCGAGGAAATTGAATGGATGCGTAAATCGCGCCGCGCGGAATGCTTTTATGAACTCTGTCTGATCGATTGGTCCAGTCAGGAGGTTGGCAAAGTTATGACGATAGGCTGTGTATACTCGGTATTTAGCTCGAGTAGTCAATAGTGGTGGTTAATGACAGAGCGGCCATGTAACACTCCGGTTGGGTACCATGCGTGGTTTTTGGTGAGTGGTATATGTAAAGACGTGAGGAAGTGGGGGCATGCTAACCGTCGGTAGAAGGAATAGGATTATATCGTGATGCCACTATAGAAATTGGCTACAGCAAGATTCGAAAGTGTCAAGAGACACATCCAGGCACCACCGTTTCATGGGATAGACACCGGCAACCGCGGCGAGGGAGAGATGGTAGGGTTTTTGGATGTGCGGGGGGATAGTGTCGAGACAAAAGTAACGAACGAGCTGTGGAATCCAAGAGCCCAGGTCCGCGGGAGTATTTCAAGGATAGAACAGGACAGAGCTGCGCCGAATGCTCCTTCATCAACCAGGCTACCGGTACTTCTTGGACTGCTGAAGTTGGTTGCAAGGCTGAAGATGCAGGCGGCAAAAGGCGGCCAGGAGTGTGCGGGGCTACGGTAGGTGAACCAGATGGAAATCACGTGGAAAATCGGCGAATCAGGTCACTCTCTCCACAATAAATGTTACGGGAGCTTGGAACCGCATGTATATTATTTAGCCAAAAACCACCGCCAACGAAGTGCCGGCACGCAATTGTGGACAGAGGAGAACCGGGAAGTAGTTGGCAGTGCTGCAGTTCATTGTGCGGATGCAGGGCGGTCAGAAGAGCATGAGATACCCCCGGTCGAAGAAACGATGTACGGTGCTGGCTGGAAGCAATGGAAATTTTACTCAACCCGAGGGAGGCTTTTATGATATTCACTGAGTAAGGCATAGAGTAGACAGCCACTACACCCACTAACTAGCATCCGACAAGAGCCAATGAATACTAGAATGATATATTTTAGACTGCTCGAATACAAAAGTTTCCGGCTTGAGTAGAGATTATAAGCTTGCCTATAAGGCCGATGCAGGGAAGCTGGCATCTATGTACTGCTCCCCTGCTTCGTACCTCCAGGTTCGCCTTGACTTTGAGAGGCGATCTCTTGTTTAAGGTGACTATCAGATCTCAACTCGCCAGTTCCTATTTCACCTCGAGATTCTTGATTGGCGCAATCCCCCACGTTGCTGGAGCTTGGTACGGGAGCTAACGGATGGGATATGTTCTCCCGGAGGGGGTGTTTGATGCCGGTAGTTACAGTGCCGATGTTCGAAGACTTCTGAGCCTGTGAGAGCGCAAAGTCACCTGAATCGAAGTACTTTCTTTCCTAGTGTTGGTAGCTAGGTTAGCCTGGCTTGCGAATTTATAGGATATATTAATACCTCTAACTGACGATGGAGAAGATTCCGTGTCTTTGGCGTCCTTGGCGAGATACCATACAAATGGTGGGCACGCTTGTCCTTCTTAGTAGGGGTTTCAGTATCTTTAGGTGAATCCATATTCGCAGAATAATATGCAAGTTCGGGTGAGTAGAAGAGCAAGGCAGGGCAGGAAGGTCGAGAGTCTATTACTGGAGTAGATAAGAGAGGAAATTGTTTAGAAGAGTGGATGGATGGGCGTTAGGGTAGGAATTTATTGCCTAAGGAACACAGGGTCCCAACGGCAGGGCTTAATAAGGTTTCCCCGCTCAACCAATCCATGAGCAATGACGTATCTGCAATCAGTCTCGACCGTTCTCGCACCGTAGCCTAAGGTCATGCATGGGGCAGGTTTGCAGCCCACTTGTTAAATATAAATCCTGGCTGGCTACCCTCAACCAGGTCATGTTTTCGATACCATCATCTTCCCAACCATGCCTTGTTCCCAGTCCACACAACAACCGACAGCCCTACGGGTCTATTCCAACTCTATGCACCAATACACAATGAGCCAATTAATGGTTCTATCTGGTTCATCCACTACGGTACTGATGACAACCGGGATTTCAACCTCAAATCCCCATTCTTCTGTCCAGAAACCCTAAATAAAGTGTGGTATTACTATTGCACGCACACTGCATACGCCAGAGTCGGAGGAATGAGAGACTAGGAATTAAATGATGGAGAGCTTCTCTGAACAGATTATGTGTGGGATCAGGATGAGCCTAGCTGAATTGGGTCATATAACCGCACTTTGCAAATATTGTCCGCTTGTTTTATTGTCTATCTCGTGCACGGTCTGAAGCTGGAGATATCACCTGGATACGGACCAGAGCAGGACATTGTAATGCGGATCGTACAAATGACGTCATGAGGATGTAACAACGGTCAAATCATGCACCCCTCAATCGGAATTTCAATGCTGATCGCTCCTCCCATCTGCCGAAGAATCAGCTGCGCCGGTCACCACCCGATATCCCCCGTCCGAACCATGCAGCTAACGGAATCGTTGGATTGCCGAAGACACGGCTTACGTGGCAAGGCAATGTCCATGGGCGGTTTAAATGCAACCAAGTTACGTTAAGGCTACTGCCTAAAGCGCGCTACTGCGGTAATAAAGCGGCTATCCCATAAGTCTGAATGAGGTGTGCCTTCCGACGAAGAAGAGGGGTAACGTATTGAGCGTTAAAAGCTAAGCTCTCGGCAACTCTTTAACAAGGGCATCGTCGACATCCATAGCTATTGAAAGCCACGGGATTCTGCAACAATTACCCCACATGTCCCCTCATATAGCCATCTACTCAGACTATTAGATATTGCTATGAATCGACATCTTGCCATGGGCCGGGACGGCTTTGTTGGTGACCTAATAGGTATTAAACACCTTTCAGCACGACAAACAATGGCTAACGTGCTAATTTCAGACTCTACTCATCGTCTACTTGTGGCTCTTTGGCCTTGCCCTACTCCAACTCCTCCAGGGGCCCTTCCCTTAAGGGCTTTTATCGAAAGGATATTACGAACGTCTAGCGCGACATATGCTACCCTTCTGGCAGCTTGCTACTACCTCAACCTACTACAGTCGATGTCCCTCAACCCAAATCCTACTGCCGCCGCCCAACCGGAAATTCTAGCCAAGACAGGATCTATACAATGCCCACGACGTATGTTTCTTGCTGCGATTATGTTAGGTTGGAAGTATACCCAGGAAAAGAGCTATTCGTCAAGGGCATGGGCCAGGATATCGGGGCTACACTTGAAGGAGATCAACTCAAACGAAGTAATGTTCCTTGTAAGAATTGACTGGCGTCTTTACATCTCTTGCGAAAACCTGGAGCGCTGGAGCGTCTATGTGCGCCTTCCTACTTGGAAACACCAAGAATTTATAGTGCAAGACCCCATCCTATCCTCAGTGTGACAAGGCACCAGGGAGATTCTGATGTTTTTTTTAATTATGCTGCTTGCTGTAATTTTTACTAGTTTACCTTTGAGAATTTCAACACTTGCTTTGCGCACCAAGAATGGGCGGCATGATCGTGAGGTGAGAAAGCTTTTTTAGTTATCAAGTGGCACGTATTGTTGTTGGTAGCGAAGTTGGTGATACGATGGTCATTGTTAACATTGTCTGTCTATCCCATATGATCGTTGCTACCAATAAAGGACTCAAAATAGTTAGATTTGAGGAACGCATTTAGATTCACGCCCGAAGGGATTTGAATGACAAATACAACTTGTCATCAAGACTACAGCCGCTTGGTTTTTGTTTTTATATAGAAAGGTAAAAGAACCAGCCCAGAAATCAACACTTATACTACAATTCCTTCTGATCCACCCCTTACCCAAGACTGGCATTGTGCCGTCTCTACGACACACATGAATTATGCCATGACTTTTCCCACCACCCCGCTGGGTACAGCCCAGAATGCTAGCGCGATAATGATGTACAGCCCGATAAGCTATGGGGCAATTAGCTCTTTGTGGTCAGATAAAAGGGGAGGGGGGAGTTGGTGGTTGAACTTGCTATAGCTCCCTCAAGATAGTTCGACTTTCCATCTTGCACCGTATATGCGGCAACCAGGACAGATAAGGCAACTGTAACAGTCTCGACTATATGGAAGCATCAGTAGGCCGTTGTTTAGCCTATATATCTCCATGGTAACTCAAAAATCTCGAAATGCAGACTCATTGGCTTGTCTATCATCCAACCCAAGAGGACCAGAAATGGTGTAACCAGTAGTTCAATGTGGATACTGGATCCAATTGCAACACCCATAGCCTGATTTGTAGACGCAACACATTAATCCTCCAAGGCTATTAAGAACATAAACATTTTAACGCTTACTAAGTCCATTTTATTCCTCACAGCCATCACGCAAGCAGTGGCGTGCTCCGCCGCATCACCTGCAATCGGGATCAGAATCAAGCCAATAAAACTCTTACTGGTCTGTGTGTCCTCGGCGATAGTATCGATGCTACCTACGAGATAGTCAGCACAAAACGAGATAATGACCGTTACAGCGACCAAAATCGTTGCTGCTGCCCAGGGGTTTATAGTTGTCTGGAGCTCGTCGCTTGCCTCGTCTTCTAGGTCGAGGGCAACACTTGCCTCGACTTTGAAGAGATTTCTATGTGTCCGCAGCTGGAAGCACAGATACAGGATGTAAAGGCGAAGCAGGAGGATTGCTGTCCCGCGGGAGTGTGTGACGATGATTTGGATCTTATTGGGCTCGTCTGTGCGATCGAGTATGCTGTAGAGCTGGGAATTGGTTAGTTTTCCTGATGGTAAACGACGGGCCTGGAAACATAGTAGAGTATTAGGGACTTCGTGCCCAGGAATTCAACGAACCGTAGTTGGAATAATCATCGAAGCGCTGGATAGAGCCAACAAGGAACATGTAGCCTGTGCCACTGCAGAGGTGAAGCTCTGCTCGATGCCGTTACCCATGCTGTCTGTCATGTTGACCATGCCGCCAAGCAAAAAACTCATACCAATGACAAGAAGTAGGTTAGATAGGATTGAACCAAGAATCGATGATTGAACAACTTCGATCTCGCCCTTTCTTAGGGCGATGATGCTCACAATGAGCTCGACCGCGTTTCCAAAGGTGGCGTTGAGAAGTCCTCCTAGGGCATCACCGAGTGGTATAGAGATCTCCGTGGCGAAGGATAATACCGCTGCTAAGGGGATGATGGCAATGAAATTCAGCACGATGATGATTGTGGGACTCCAGCCTCGCCTAACCCCCCCCCGGGCAGCAATACCCAAGGGCACAAACACAAACAGGACGTTGACATAGTCTGTCAATTTGCTTAGCCCAGTCAGCGCTCAGCACTAGAAAAGGAAGCTCACTGTGCAACAACGTGGCCTTGATGATGTGAATCATATGTGCTGGCCTTGACAAAGCGCTTCGGGCTATCCAAGCCAGGGGTGCTGCTCTGGTCTAATAAGCACCTTAGAAACCCATGGTGCTGGTCGGTTATAGGTGGCAAGCTGAGCAATGGCGATCGTTCGTGATCATGCGCTAGGTCTGGAACTTCCGAATCGCGCGTATCACTAGGCCCGTAGCTAGAAGTTCGACTAGCCCAAGTATGGCGGACCTGTTTTCGAAAGGTCATGTTCGCTGTATCAGAGGACCGAACACACGGGATAGTTAGCTAGCGGTAACGCAATTAGACGAATAAAGAGTGCTGGAACAGATCAGATGGATAGACGACATTTTGAGAAACCGATGGCAATGAGACAAGATAGCTGATGCGTACAAACCATGGTAGCTCTATAAAGGCGCTGGAAATCCACCAGTTTGAGCTGGTACTAAGTTGCGAAGGCTTGTTGAGTACAAAATGAACCGCAAGATTCCCCACCGGCATCACGCTCCTTGTATGGCCGCTTTGGAATGGCTAGGAGGCCACAAATGCACTATGTTTGCCTTATTCTGCCTGCCGCATGCTAGCAAGCAGGCAAAATCTGATCTGGCTCACAGCGAGGCGGATGTTGGTGATCATGCAAGAATGCCCAACTCCGCCACGCTAAGTTCTATATGCCAAGCCCCCTGCAGACAAATTCAAGATGCTTGCAGTATATTAGGTGTGGATGCCTAAGTCAACGAAATATTCATCGCCACCTGTTACGCGTCTTTCAATCCGCCACAAGCAAGAATTAGCGACGGAGAAATAATTCTGCTATACTACATGCAGTCACGATGCCTCCCACCAATTCTCCCCAGCTGGGCTCCACAGGTCCTAATTCCTGTCTTCCAAACCAATCTTCATGCGAGTCGATTTCCTGGTTAGAAAACATTGCGACAGGTTGTTCTACCTCTACAATCCAGAGTATTTCTGGCGCTAGTGCCGGGCTGGCCTCCTGCATGGCAGCCTGTCCTCTGGATGTTATCAAAACCAACTTGCAAGGGGCGGGGGGCCTCCGGGCACAGAGCCTCGGTTCAGCCTCAGCCAGCGTCCGACGCCCGCTGCAGGATCGAGGTCTGCTTGGGACTGGGCGCTTGATATGGCGTGAAGGGGGTTTCAGGGGCATGTACCGAGGCTTAGCGCCAGCTATGCTGGCGTACCTCCCTAGATGGACAGTGTATTTTACTGTCTATCACGAGAGTAACGAAGCTTTAACTACGAGATTCGGTAGGTGCATTGATTCCCCCTTCCCATCGTCTTTTTCACTCTAGATGGCTGATTCAAACAAAGATATTCAGCAGGCATGGATAGCTTCATCCGTTTCAGCAGGATCTGCTGGCATCTGCTCTACGATATCCACAAATCCATTGTGGGTTGTCAAGACTCGGCTCATGACCCAGTCCGGCACCCCCGGAAGTAGTAGGTCTGCTCTTGATGTCGCTCAGTCGGTCTATCGCAAAGAGGGAATGGTTGTATTCTATTCAGGGCTTACTCCAGCATTACTCGGGGTTACTCACCTAGCAATTCAGTTTCCTCTGTGCGAGCAGCTGAAAAGAAGCTTTACCGGGTCAGGGTTAGGTGGATGGACAGAAGAAGGTGGCAGATCAAAGATCCCCGCAATTTTAATATCTAGTTCCCTGAGCAAAATGTGTGCCGGCGCTGCCTCGTATCCCCACGAAGTCATCAGGACAAGGCTTCAAATACAACGAAGAATACAGCCTTCCACGCCGTTAGACAACAACTCAGGCCCTGCCTCCCACTACATCCAATCGCGAGAAGGGTCAACCCGTACCAAAGATCAATTGCGCCAGGGACTACCTTCTCAGTGCCGGGGCATTATCAACGCATCTCGGACAATTTTGCGCGAAGAAGGTTGGCGTGCCTTATATGCCGGCATGGGCACCAGTATGATCCGCGCCATACCATCATCTGCCACGACAATGCTAGTGTATGAGGTGATGGTGCATGTTTTGAAGACATCGAGGGCGGATGGTGAGAGGAAGTTAAGGCTCCGGGACGGACCGAGAACCACTGGCCACGTTTGAACAGCCGAACATGTATTGTTCCATATTTAGAATGCGGATCTTATCAAATTGCTCCTAGATGCTTAGCCAATTTCTTCGATGCCCTATTATCCGTGGTAGAGCTCTGGGTGGTTGATGACCTTGACGCTTCAAGTCCACTAGAAGAAATGCCTAGCGGCGTTGCTGAATACCTGCTTTCATTCCATGTCACTTGCTTTCTCTGTGTATCTCGTTTCTCCTATCACCACTTTGCTAGTAATCATGATTCTCTCATGAGATCCGCCGCCTCAAGTCTGAGTCCTATCCTTATGAACAGCCATTTTGCCCGAAGGTTATGCTCGATTCGAGGGTACGCCCGAATGACAATATAGGTTTTGTTATGGAAGGAACTTGACGGCCCTAAGGCATGCCGAAGGGGGTATGGGAATAAAGTAGTGTGGAAGGATGCGAGATAATCATATTTATAGATGAATTAAGTTGTTTCTAGGTCTAGTTCTGTCATACGACACCTAGCAAATCCTCCTCCTCCCTATGATCCTCACCTTAGGCGACGCACGATTGGCTTTCGTGCGAGTTGATATTTCTCAAGGGCGTTTTCGCTTGGTTCCCGCCCGAGCCCCATTGGTAGGCTGCATAGAGCTAGAACAAGTTATTATGGTTCGCGACGGCCCTGAAGCCAGTGTGGCCGTGACCGAAGGCGCCAATGTCATGGGCTGGGCTGTCTCCCGACAAGCAACGTGACGATCCGTCTGACTTTCCGAGTGGCTGCTTCCATGCCTGACCTGTTTGACGGGGAAGTTCGCAGGTGAACTCTCAGCGGGGTACACTCTCTTGCTACCCGGAATTCCATTCCCACTCTTTACCGCCTCTGATGTATTGAGATAGGGCATCATCGACGTGTCGTCACCAGATCCCATAACCTCTTCGCCATAGTCAGCAAGTGAGCTAGGTGTTTGCGGTCGAAAGCACTCGGGCCGATCTATCACAGAATTGCTGCTGAGGTCGTATATTCTGGTGCCCTCAAACTCCGTGTCAGGCGAATGGGCTTCGGGTTCAGTGCTGCTGGTGACAGGAGCGAAAGCGTGACACGATGAATGCCAAATGTGGTCGGCGGGGAGATAAGAAGCGAAGTAGCGAACCAGGGAATCCAAGGACTTGGTACGAAAGAGTTGGACAGCATGTTCCCACTGAGGCGTGCTGATAAGACTTGGATTTGCGATGATTTCGAGACTCGCAGATTCGAGAGCCTCATTTAATTCGTGGAGGCGTTGCTGACTGCGATTGTTGGTCAAATGATGAAATTCGGCAGCAGAGTTTGCCTTGTGGGAGATTTCGAAGATATCGTGATGGAAGGCATCAGGATCTTGAATTGGGCACAGATAGGTGTTATACTGGCTGTGAAGCTTGGTGAATAAATCTCCGCTCTTCATGCCAAATTTCCAGGCTGGCCATGCCCAATATGGGTCATCCATGTCGTAGGGGTAGTTGACAAGCTAGGGTTTTCGAATACGGTGAATGTGAAGGTGGAATGGCAGGAGAGCGTAGAAAAGTGCCGTGACTGGGGAGAATGGGAGGAAAATCTTTACAGAAAGAATGTGGGCATGGGTGTTTGGCCCGATAAGCAGGAAAATAATCCAAATAATCTAAGCGTTGGACTGAATCAGGGTTCCCCGCTACCCATCCTGTCTCAGCCAACGAGTAGGGTTGTGCACCAACCCCATCACCCCGATCCCTGTGTGAGAGGGTCGAGACCACTGTAGGTACGTCATGAGTTAAATTCAATCCCTTGCCACCCCTCGACAAAGCCACGCGTATCCCACTCAGTCAGCCAACAGCCCCGATTTTAAAGCCCAGTCTAGATTGCCTGATAACGGCCATGGACAGAGAGCTTGCAACAAGGCCAAGGCATGACCTCGTGAGACAGAAAACTTAACTCTGGTAGAGGTGATGAAATTTTTTTTTTTTTTTTAAAAAAAAAAAAAAAAGATTTAACAATTTTAAAACCTAAAAAGCTGCACAGAAGGGGATTACCTGACGTCAGCACAGCCCCTGGCGGATTTTCAATGACAGATTCCATTACATCCACCGCACTACATGAACGATGCAAACCTGTTTGGTTAATGTAGGACATATAGTTAGCTAAATGCATCTTAACCCAAAACTCGGCATCCATCCTCAAGCACCTCATTTTCTCTCTGCCTCAGTCACACAATGGCTATCGCAGCGCTGTCCGACATGCCGGCAAGCCACACTCAGGCTGAAACATTGTCATATACAACAATGATTTCACCGACTCGGATAACGCAGCCGCCGCCGTGGCGCTGATGTTGGCCATGAAGAAACGCTCTAACACCAAGGTGGTGTGGATTGTAGAACCTCGCCATGTTTCTTTCGGTTTAGCTATGACAGAGGAGCAGAAAACTCGCTGCCAAGAACTCATAAAAGAACACTTCCCTGAACATCAAAATCCTTTCAAAGTCCTCATAGGCGGGCTCCTAAATAAGAAGGATATTGAAAGCATCAATGAGCTTACCACGGATGACCGTCAGCTGGTAAGTTCCCCCTAGGATTTGCGGATGATTTACGCTCACTAACTTCTCGCAATGTTTTAGCTCCCAATGGCTGTCAAGCCTGCCTGTGGTCCGAAAACGGATGCTGAATCGCACGCACGCCTTGCAGGTTGGGATCTCGCGACTTGTCTAGCCCAGTGGTCGGATGGTCACGGTTGGTTCGAGATATTCATTGATTTTAAGGTCCTAGACGAGATCGATAACCCCGTGAATCTGTTGTTGAATTGCGCAGTGATGCTGGGTGTAATTGATAAAATCAAGGTTGTTATTATTATTGTCATGGTGAGAGCTCCCTAGGGGTTTATATCCCATGCGATTCCATCTAGGACTTTCAACTTTCAATCTAGGACTTTGTGATGTGACCCTGAAGTGAGGGGGAAGCTCCCAATTATTCCAACAGAATCTAAATTTTCAGAATCGCCGAGAACTCTTTACCCGCGGCGAAGATGAGCTCACAGAATATGAGGCAGCCATGAGCATGCCTTTTAAGCAACGAGTTGAGAGTCTGCGGTATTGGTATGAAGAATGCACCAAACGAGTAGAGGGAAGATAGGAGAACCAGAAAAGCTCTGTGCAACCTCTCAACCTTGACTCTTTGTGTGACACTATCAAATCCGTAAAAAGCGTTCGCCTGCTTGGAGGCTCGTCGCTAAGACCTCCCAAACTTTCCATCGAGAAGGATGTCGCTGATAGAGTTCAATGCCATCTTTAAGTAGTAAGCCGTCCCTGATATCTCCTTGTTCGATGTATGGCGGCTAACGGTTCCTCAGGGATCCTGTGACCTATCTGCGAATCTTTTCCCAAACCAGTTTAATATTGCTCTTAACCAAAAAGCAGCTGTATTTACCTTTCAACACTTTGAGAGATTTTTGTCATTCATCCTAGTGCCATCACATTCGGCACAGAACATAAAGTACTCGGTGTTGGGCTTCACACACAAAGATAAAGTCGAAGAATTCCTGGCAAAGAAAATTCCAGGGTTCAACTTTCACGAGGACCCGCTCAAGATCGCAAGAAACCAAGTCACTCTGAGGGGAACGTATGCCGACGAAGTACGCCCGATGCCGGATTTGACTGCATTCCTATTTGCACTCAGGTCCGGGTATATGGGCTCAAGCTTGGAGTATGTAAAGATCAGGGATTTAGACGATGTTCTTCTTCTCGAACCTGCAAACTCTGGAATTAAAATACATCTTAGAAACCCTACATCCTTAAGCGAATCTGAGGTTACTGGTATGTTAGTTTCGTTGGCAGGAGGAAGTGGCTAGTTGGATCTAGATGTTTCTGTTATGTGTTTGTACGCCAGAACTGCTACAAGATATGCGCCTAGACACCGGGTGGTTGGCTTTCAATGTGTCTTGGCAAGTAGCAATAGAAACGAGGGTTTAGACCCATCAGGATATTCTACACCTTAATCGTCTCAATGATAATTTAATGGCAGAACTACATGCAGGAAGGCACTGGCAGGGAACTCCGACTCGCTCTAACCTAGTATCTAAAGTAGCAATTATGCCGCAGGCTCTTGCATGAGAGGATATTCAATCCGTCGACCTTGCTCTAGTTACCTAGTTTTAACCCTTGTACCACTCTAAAGCTACTCTGCGACTATCCTAAACGAGATAATACTTGCCAATTTAGCTCAGGGGGATCCATACCAACAGGAATAAGCAATACTATGATACTTACGACTAACATGAAAATATGTTGCGTTTAGCATATGCTGTAAGTTCTAGCATCATCTGATACGCACCACCAGACGAGATACCAAGATATTTTATGCTAGCGCATTAGGCCAGGGTATAGCCAGCTATTTCTCACTAGAAAAACTCCTGACAATATCTACCAACTTCTCTCTCGCTCTCTTCCTGTTAAAGACCTGCCCATGATCCAAATCCTGAAACCATAGCACGTCTAGATTGTCACCTTTCCAGAATCCGCCTTCCCAGCTTCCAGTCCCTAGGCTCCGATCCTCTGCTCCCGTCAGGTACGCCCCAATGGCTCTTGTGTCAACAATCGCATCTCTACCAGCTAAGACCACCGTCACGCGATGACGTTGCATATCTTCCTTCCACAAAACATTATCAGTCCAGAAGAAACGTCGGGATAGCGTATGTGAGATGCCCATATCCTTCGAACCGAAATAGGAGAGCAGATATTCGTTAGCATGGCTTGGCTTCCGATAGACCTGAAATGTTGGAAGAGGTTAGCTGGGATCCAGTTGGGTTGTAGGAAAGACGTTACAAAATTATATGCCACATCAGGGAGATGTAGGAGGAAAGACACTGGATCAATAAACATAATCGGCCCAATCGCCTGTGCAATCTGTGGTGTGCGAAGCAGATGTGCAGCGACCACGCTTCCGTAGCTTAATAAAAGAGTGTTATAAAAAGCTAAATAACAGTAGATAAACAACACAGCGTTAGCTTTATTAAAGCAAGAGAAATAACCCAATAATACTCTCTAAATGAGTGACAGTGCAGCCTTTACCAGCTTTCAACCTATCCCATACTTGACATATCTCAAATTTGTTAACCCTAACCCTGAGCCATAACTCGATCCGGTTGTTGGTGAGGTACGGACCGTCAAAGCCTTCGAATGTCATATTCAAGAACAAGTGTCGATTGAAATGTAGGGACAATCAGAAAAGCCGGCAAAGGTCAACGCATAGGTGAATCCATCAAGGGTGGCACTCGTCCCCTCTTTGATCTTTGGCGTCCAGTTGCCGTTCGGGCAGGTGGCTGCGGCCAGGAGTTGTGTCGTCTGTATGTATGTATGTATGTTTTATTACGCCCGGGAGAACTAATCTCATAGGGCCGCTAGATACGCTAAGCCAATTACACTTCCGTCATGTTGATCCTGACCACAAAAGAAAGCCCAACTTCTCTCTCCGATTCTTTTTGTTCCAGCCTCGCTTGACTCTGTTTGACAGGCCTGCTTGAAGGCCAGTTGTGTCGTCGTCGGCGCGACCGTCTGTTGCACCGGAACTTGCAGATGTAGATACTTAGTCATGACTTGCAAGATAGATAGATAGATGTAGGCTACATGTAGATATATATAGATGGTGACTCTTTACACTCTTTACACTCTTTATTTTAGCTAGTGGGCGTAGGCGTAGACACCGGTGCTGCCGGGGGCGTTGCCTCGCGAAATGGACGCGAACGTTGAGGAGATCCTGGTCGAAGGTGGAGGTTGTCAACCTAGCACCGATACATAAATGCAGACATCGAACAAAAGATCAGTGTAGATTGAGGATTAAAAAATGAGTGCCTGATTTCTTATCTAAAGGAGCGACGAGAGTCGGTCTCTTATACCCGTGTTTAGTCTGCCGATTCATAGACAGCAGGCTGTTGCCTGACGCTAGTTGTGGTCGTTCACGATGAGAGTGATCCTTGCCTCCAATAGTAAGCGAAGGTCTCCGGAGCTTGACAGAGGTTCGGTCGCCGCGACGCGTCGGTCCTCAAGGCCCGCGAAACCGACAACAAAGTTGCAGGAAAACCTGCAGGCGGCTGTGAGAAAGACGGGTACGTCAAAGAAGGCCGGTTCGGCGCAAACGCGAGAAGGAGAGAATGAGTTTGGTGACAGGGCCGGAGCATCAGAGACGGAAGGTGCGGCAAGCAACAACGCGTCGCTGGTGCAGATGATGCTCCGCACAATGCTCCAGGAAACATCAACCCATCTCATGAACGAACAGAAGCAAATGCTGGAGAGGCTGTGGGACGCGTTGATGGAGAACCAGCGAACAGCTACTCAGATGATGAGTGATCAGCTGGAGATGATTCGACAACTCCAGCAGGAAATCCAGACGATCAAGATGCAGGTAGCCGAAGAGCTGAAGAAGGCAGAAGAGTCTAGACGCATGCACGAACAGACCACCAGGCAACTTAGAATAATGCGAGAACAGACGGCTGAACAGCTTAGAACCATGCGAGAACAGGCAGCAAAAGACCTTGAGCAAATGCGGCAACAGATGATGGAGCAGCTAGAACAGGCGCGCAACCAGGCGGCGGAAGAAATGAAACAGATGAGGGAACAACTAAATGCGATGGCCGACGGTATCACCAGCGATGCCCAGGCGAGCCCACAACCATCGTATGCAGATGTAGCCCGCACCCCGCCAACGAGCCAGCCGAGCAACGTCCAAACTCTCTGATCCATGCGCACAACACCATCATCATTCACGGATACTCTGTTTTGTACCATTGACACATCTCGAGTCAGCGAAGAGGACAAAGGCAAGGCGCAAGTCGGGGAAGTCCGTCAAGCGATCGAAGAGAAGGCGTGGACAATGGACGGCCGACAAAGCTGGAGGTGTGCAGCCGTGGTGAAAGACGCGCGGAACGCAGACCGCATCAAGGTGATCTGCCGGGATGAAGCAGAGATGCAGCTTGTCAGGGAGGTAGCAGGGAAGACGGTGGTCAAGGGCGCAAGAGTCCTCAGGGACCAACTGTACCCGGTTAAGGTTGACGGCGCAAACAGGACTGCGGTGCTGGATCCATCCGGCAACGTGCTGCCAGGTGCGGCGGAGGCACTAGAAAAGGAGAATGAGGTGACAATCGCCAAGATGCACTGGCTCAGTGACAATGAGAATGGGAAAATGTACGGTTCGATGGTGATCTACGTTACGAAGGCGGGCGATGCGCGACGTCTACTGGAGGAGAGGTACTTCCATCTTGCCGGAGAGTCAGCCAGCACCAACGTCTTTGAGCGACGCCAGGGTCCGGCCCAGTGCTATAACTGCTGGGATGCCGGTCACAAGGCGTTCGCTTGCAAGAAAGCACAGCGGTGCGGCAAGTGCGCGGAGACGGGACATCACCACGGGCAGTGCCAGGCGGTCGAGCCGAAGTGCGTTCTATGCGGAGGGCCGCACGAGTCGTTCAGTCGACACTGCCGAGTGCGGCGACTACATGGTGATGTGCACTAATCTGAAAATCTTCCAGCTCAACGTGCGGAAGAGGGATGTGGTACAGCTGAGCATGATGAACGACAGAGACTTGCGGGACCATGCGGTGCTGGCGGTAGCGGAACCATACGCTTTGAGCATTGATGGAGCGTTGGTGACAGTACCGAACAATCACAGAAACTGGACGAGATTCCTACCGACAAAGAGACATGAGATGCAATGGGCGGTTCGCAGCACGCTTTGGATCCGCAGTGATAATTTCCATGGCCTATAAAGGTCATAACACTACCGCATAACACTAGTAAGAACAGTAAGTTGTGCTTAAAGTCATCGGTCGTTTTATTAGGGCAAGTGAAGCCATACAACTATGAGCTATTACACTAGAGAGGTCACTCTTTGGCAAGAATCTTCCACTCTTCCCGGAAACTGGCCTCAAAGTCCTCACTCGTCTTGGTCGGCTCCCACCCAATCTCTCTCGACAGATCAGCGCGGGTACGTGACCGCGAAGCAAAGCCCAACTCGGCCACAGATGGTTGTAAAGTCTTTCCAAATGCCTTGGCGCCGTCTTCAAGGGAGAGCTCTTGCACCTGATCCGACTGAAGATACCCCAAGGCCATTCCCTCCTTAGCAACGCGTTCCGACACTTCTCTCCAAGATTGATGGCCCGTTTCGTTGAAATATATGCCCTTTTTGTTGGATGGCAAGGCGTCACCAGCGAGCAGTCGAGAGAGGACCAGCTCATACAGCTTAACCAGGTCGCTGATATGGACGTGGTCCCACTCAGCCGCACCAGTTCCGATGACGGAGGTGATACCGTCGCGCAGCGCCGCGCGGATAATGGCGTCGATTTGGATGGATGTTTTGTTGAAAAAGCCAGTTCCCAAACCATAGATGGTCGGGGACATGAGGATGTAAGTCTTGACATTGGCCTCCTCGCCTTTCTCGAACACGACTAGATCAGTAGTGCGCTGCTGGTAAGGGTCCAAATCCTCGCGATATCGTTCATAGGCGTAAACGTCGTCCTTGTCCGTCAGGATGCGGGTCTCGGTAAACCCGCCCGAGATGGGACGATCACCCAGGCTAGAGGTACCGGAAGTCTAAGTTTGCTGGTCAGACTAGACTTCATGCATGGCTCTCAAGGGCTGAGGTGATATGAGGACTCACGTGTATGAGATACGTCTCCTTACCGGTCGCCTTCTTCCGATCTGCCAAGCCAAGGATCAGAGCCTCAGCAGCTCCCGGGTGGAATGCGCTGGCAGTATTGATGACGACATCGTGTTGATTGGCGACGTCCCTTATGAGGTCCACGTCATCGAGGCCACCAAATACAATGGCATTGACGCCCTTTTCTTTGAGGATTTCGGCCTGTTCCGCCTTGCGAACCAGGGCCGAGATGCTGCTTGCTTGGATGGCCGAGTTTGTGGACTGTAACATAGTGGTGAGGACAGAACCACCGCTAAGTGTTGTCAGCGGCCTCAAGTTCAGGGGTGGTGTGATGTTTTTGATGACGCACATATATCCGGTGGCACCCGTGAAGAGAATCTTGGTTGAGGTCATGATGTCGGTAGTGCCCGCAGTGGTGATTAGATAGCGCTGAATATTGACGGTATGGAATGCACGTACTGTATGATTCTGAATAATTTGATCTCCGAGAACCCATAGTACAAGCGGAAGGCCAGCATTTATACGCCGTTTAAGACAAATCCTACCCTCCCTTATCCTACTTTTCGTCAAGAGCCATCTTACAAATCGCAAAAAGAGAAAAATGCTGCAGCCAATGGGCATCATAAGCCCAGGCAAAGCATATTAGCCTTCGTTATCATATCCACCGTCTGCTGTTGATGAATGAGTCTAGTGGCTTAAACTTGCGCAAATACTGCCGGCACGTTTCAATCGTGGTTAGATTCGTAAAGCCGAATTTCGATGGGCCAATCAGCTGTTTTTAAGACGCGGCCAAAGTTGCCCTCGTTCAGAATGCGTGACTAAATGGCGTCATCAGGAAATTTTAGTGTGGTTCAGAAGAAAATGCGCTTACAAATCTGGTGAGTGGATCCATGGCTCGTACGATCAAGAGACAAGACTCGAGAGTCGAGATATCCCCTCCTCCCTGTACGGAGCATTACCCATGGCATCATCCATACGACTCAGTTGTCTACAATCAAGGCAGAAGAAGGTGGGATTAATTACAAGTTTGATCTAACATCATCTCTCCGCATTCATGTCCGATTCTTCCCAGGCCTGGTCCGCTGCGACCTTGGCACCCAAGCCCTGCTTGAACTGCCGCAGTGGGTTACCACGAGAGTCATAGAGGGAAGAGGCTAATACGAAAGCCGTGCGGTGTGTAGGTCGTAAGATTGCCTGCGATAGAACTCTTCCCACATGTACTACCTGCACGAGGCGCAAGAAGAAGTGCCCTGGTTACACATCAAATCTGTCGTGGCCTCGAACCGGTGACGAACGCCGCGCCGCGGTAGCTAATGTGCGGAGCCAGGCGGCCACGGCTCTTCCGGTTGCATTCCTCAACACTTCGACCTATGATGTCGGTCTATACTTGGGGTCTGCATGGTTGAAGCAGCCCGGTGAGCCTCCTACCCTCTGTTTGCGAGTGTGTTGTCCGGCCTTGTCGCTGATAGGGAAAATCGCCAGTAATCAATTGGGCGCCCAGAAGGCAGACACCTTGTCCTCAGCTCTCATTGCAGTCACCTCAATACGGGACTGCAATGACTCCTGCAGGTAACTGACCTACAAGTCCGAACTTTAGTATTCCATAGGTCAGAGCTGCTGACCAGCGGTGGCAAAGAGTACTCGTCCGCCATGCGGCTTGTGACGTCCCAAGGCGACCTCCGACAAGACATCTGTGGTCTCTTGCATCGGATGTCACTGACCGACGAGTACCCCTCCTCTATTGCCGTCCGCCACTCCATGAACGCAATCTCCTACCTCAATTTGCGACACTCGGCCAAGTCTCTTCAGCATCATGCGCTCGCAGTTTCGGCGCTGCGAACATCCATCAGTGCCTGTTTAGACGCCAAGGCGAGATCCCAAGCTATCGCCGCAAGCTTACTTCTGAGCATTTACGAGGTTTCTTGAATTTTACCTTTATGAGCCATGTATTGCTCCAGTTGCTGACGGGAAACTGCAGGCAGTCAGCCGACCGGGGGCAACCAGAGACTGGTCTGTCTACTTTGACGGCTGTCTCATGATCTTCGAGTCTGGACACCAAACATTCAACTCTTACGAAGGTGATGCCGGGACCCTGCTTGATTGGGTGCTTTATTACAACATCTTCTACAAACTCGGTATAACTCATTGGGTCCATCGCACCGAGCGGCAAGAGATCATTGCGCATAGAGGGATGATCCTCGGCCTAGCTACAACACACCCTCGCCGGCACACGGTACAGTCTTTTTGTCTCGACAACTTTGTATCATGATGTAGTACTAAGTGCCTGGGTAGATACAGAGTACCTTGGGCTGTTCATTGGAGCTCCTTGGACTTTTAAATGAAGCAATCGACCTTCTTCCAAGGAGAAATGGCTCCGAGGGCAACCAAGGGCAACAGCAAGCAATCAATCGGCTTCATCATAAAATTCAACATGTCGATCAACAACTTTGTAGTGGAATTGACATCGAGGATTATCACGGGCCCGGCAGCAGGAAACACTACACGGTCGTTGCTCAAATCTTTCAGCTAGCAGTCATTATCTACTTGGACCGCGTGGTACGGGGTTCTACTATTGACTCCGTCGTGTCTCGAAACGCCGCTCGTGAAGCGTTTGGGCTTCTTCAAGATATAGGAGTATGCGAAAGACCGTTTCCAATGTTCATACTATCATTTCAAGCGGACGAGGAACACAACAGGGTCATTATACTCAAAGCACTGCAGAATTCTAAGACAAAGAGAGCCCTGAGCAATTTGGATCTGACTGAAGAGATTATCCAACGGTTATGGTCTCAACAGGATTTACACGGAACAGGCGAACGAGACGCGCTCGAACTCATCAACATTATTTTTAGCAGCTACCTGGCACCACCGTGCTTAGCATAATCACTTGATGCTATAGGTATAGGTTACTAGACGGTACCGGTACGTCTAGCGGCAGGAACCTTGTGGGAACCATTCCTCTCGCCCTCCTTCCCCAGAGCCCACTCGTCTTCCTTGAAGGCAAATTCCCTCCTTGGTCTTCTATTGTACAAGATATCAAGCTTAAGAGTTGGACTGCAAGCGTTTCGATTTAGTGGTTGGTTGATTTATTGTTCATTTGTTTCCCGATCTGTTCTCTCTGGCTTGGTATGTAGTTTTTAGGATATATGTATCTCTAGAAGAAGAATGTATGTTGTCTTGCGTGCACCAGTCTGGCTTGAAACTCAGTATGGAAAGTTGCCTAAGCGAACATGGATCCAGAGGGGAAAGGGTCAGACATGATGTGGCAAAAAGCCTGACTGCTTTACATTTGTTCATTGTTCAAGTTTCGACGCTTAATGCAATCTCCAGTCCCCTTGTCTTGGCTGCTCTGGTTGTATCTGCTGCTTACCCTTCCGAACTACTTCCATCAATCGCATCCAACCCTTCATCATCCGGAAGCTCTTCGACTGTAGCCTGGAAAGCCGACACGGCTGGAGAATGTCCCGCTAATGATGCCGTATCGTCCCCTACCATCCCCCAAAGCGAAACGAGAATCGGCTCACTCGACACCTGCTCGCTTTGAAAAATAGCCGAAGAAATCGACAGCCGACTTGACTCAACTGAACGCGTTGAGCTTCTAGACCGGACGGCGGAATAGGCAGGCGCTCGCGCTATGAGAAACGCCGCTGCACGCCCTGGCCAGCCATGACCTGGTTTGGCGTCGGTGCAGCCATATCATAGGGGTTCATCTGCGGATTGAAGGGTTCAATGACCTGCGACACGAAGGCACCGTGGAGACCATACCGATGCGTAACTGGACAGGCCTTGTGGGCAAAAAGAAGTGTCTTTAGGTTGACCGCCTCTTCTCTGAGCTGGGTGACTTGCGCCGTCAAGGCATCGTTCTCCGTATTGAACATCTCAACCTTGGTCTACAGGCTGGTAAGCCATCGTTTCTTCCTTTGACGACACTTAAGGGCAGCGACGCTGGTTCAAAGAGTGAGTAAACATGTCTCAATAGAGAACAATCAAGGGTTCAAGAACATACCGATTGCGCTCGAAAAAGTTCTTTCGCTTCTCCTCGTCCGTCATCTTTACCATGCGCTACCCCTCCCCCGGTAAGGCCCCTCTACCGATAAGCAAAAAAAAATATTTCCCCATACAAAATGTAATTTTTCAACCATGGAAAATTCACCAAAAATAAAAAGCGTGAAATAATATTCGAATTTCGTTTTAAAATCAAGTGGATTTTAATATTTTCGCGGTATTTTAACTTCACGCCCTGCGCGCGTGCGTACCACACCTAATTCTTCCTCCTCCGAATTTGACCTCTCATCTTCTTCCATCCCTCCCACCTCGATCACATCCTCAACAGCATCCGCCCCTTCAATTGCTTCGTTTGCCTCGGAAATAGTCTCACCAGCCACTAGAGCCTCTGCCAATGTCATGAATCTTTTGTTGGGATTCGGTATCGCCTTCCTCTTCTTGCCTCTGCTCAACCGGCCAACTTCCTCCTCCAGACCGGCTATTCTGGTGCTCAGAGAGGCGATCTTTGACTCTTGAGCTTCAAACCCTCTCGATATCACAGAATAGCGCCTTCTTGTTGACGGACTCTTGTTCTTCCCCAGATCTCGGATGTGGCGGCTGGTCTTTGGCGTATTATCAGAGTTGACTTGCCCGTCGCGGTGGCCGTCTCCCGGGCGTCGTTTCCTTTTTGTCTGGCTGAATCTCAGGATGTATGAGCGCTTTCCGCCGTGAAATCGGTCAGTTTCCAGTCACTCTCCAGCCTGAGAGTATATTTTTCCTCGTCATACCCACTTCCCTGGCTTAGGCCTTGATGAAGTTGACCTTGTCCACCGGCGCAGAATCGGTCAGGCTGGTCAGTTTCTGCAGTTCCTTTCGATAGGCAGCTTTGGATACATTGAAGACGCCATTATCCAGCGGCTGCAGCCCATGAGAGCAGTGTGCAGGCAGGTAACAGCAATATACGTTGTTCAAAAAGCACGTAGCCATCCACTCATCCTGGATTTTCAGTCAGCGCCGTCAGTGGTATTTCCGATCTAGAACAGGTAGATACCCACAGATACATGGCTCCCATGGCCATCTAATGCGATGAGCCTTGCACCAGACTCATCCTCTGGTTGTGTTTGAGGCAGATAGACCTCCTTGAGCCACTCGACTGCGATGTGGTTGTCCGTCCAGCCGTTGTCGGACGTGATATAATACCAGTCGGCGATCTTTCTGAACTCATCGATAAACCACTGTTGCTGAAGCTCTTTACCTTTGAAGATAATCCCCGGCTTCAGAAGACGGCCATCTGCGGTGACGGCTTCGATACAGGTAGTCCAAGTGCGGGACTGAGAGCCCTTGAGGAAGGCCTTCCTCCTATGATCGCTACTGCCAATGACCAAGGAATCCAGGCCTATTTTTTCAGTGGATTAGAGAGTTTCGTAGCAAAAATGATCAATACTCACCAAATCCAGCCATGATACCGCCCTCGTCAACATTAACCGTGTTCTCCGGCTTGATCCAGCCATATTCGCTCTCCCGGATATCAAAGTACCAATTGACGGCCATTGGGGTAAAGGAATTGAACCTTGCAGCTTCCTGGCGTTTCCCCACATTCGTCTTGATATCGTCATGGCGTTTAATGAACCTGGCTAGCCAGTGTACACCGATAGGCCTTTCCCGTCCTTGCTGTCTCAAGAGGGCAGCGACGGTGGCGCGAACTTGGCTGTTGGAAGGAGCATAGCCCAAGGCCTCTTGTCGAAGTATCCAGGTAACCAATCTGGACTCCTCCGACTTGGACAAAAGCTGAGCAGGCTGGGTGACCTCGGATCTTGGCGGTAGGCCTCTTAATCGGTCAGAAAGAGTGGTTTGAGGCACGCCATTCTTCTGGGCAGCTTGGTTCTGGGAGAGGCCATTATCTGTGACATCCAGTATGGCCTGGATAACATCCTCCTCCGTATAAGATAATTGAGGCATGTTTGAGGCGATTGAGGAAAGATGGGAAAGAGAAAATTCTGGATGAAGCTTCGGGGAGGCTGGGTGACAAGGGAGGCATTTTGAGACATTTTACATTAGTGCCGTGCGGCCATGCCGCATGCGTCACTAAAGAAACAATGCTGGAATATTAAATTCCATACAATTCTTAATACAGCAGACATTTTCTCATGAAAAAATCTTTCCTTTGGACAAAGTACTGTGCAAGTGAAATTGGGCATTTTGTATGGGGAAATATTTTTTTTTGCCTACCGGTAGGTGGGTATTACCGACAGGTGGGTACTGCATGGTAAGTCCGGTCTGCTAATGTCTCAGACCAACGTACACTAACTCTTCTAGACGGCATACACAACCATCCTGGCTTGCTTCGCCATCACTATTGTTCTCGTCATTGCCATGCGTTTCTATCTCGCTTGGGAGAATAACCGCAGGGACAAGGGGCAAGGCGTGCACAGAGATCCAGAGGAAACCCGACAGGTAGATCTCAACACCGACGGAACGCTGCTTCAGGTGGATGAGACGGATGTTCAGAACAGGAACTTTAGATACATTCTCTAGCTGAGCATCTATGGGCCGTCCCTTCGTCAACTTCGTCGCCCTCCAATTTTGATCGAGTGCTCGTTCTGCTTGCCTAACTATTGGCGATGCTGCAGGTCCAGATTCTCTATTCGTCTCGAAGTAGGTGCGCAGGTTCAGAAACAAATACAGACACGGATCATTCTCCTCTTGTGAATTATTGTACAGTCTTCTCGTACAAACAGATCAACCTAACACAGCCCAGTAGATATCCATAGCCAACAAGTCATCAAACAGGCTTCCAGGCCGCCGACCTGGTACACAATTGCCACATTCTCCCTGACATGACAGAGCTTGTGCAATCCACTTTCAAATTACATCAGGTCCCAGCCTCCGCCAGCACTGAGATCGCAAGTTAGCCTCCAACACGAATAATCATCGATGTTACCACATACTCCAGTGAATGTCTCTTTCGCTCCGCGGCGGTCTGTCTGGTGATGTCGTACTGATGTCCTCCAAGATGGGACTTTCCACCGTGTTTGGAGGTGTAAGCCCTCAGCTAGCGTCCGTCAGTCTCTGCGAGCTTGGCTTTCAAGTGCACTTACTTTGGTGGTCCAGTTGACATTGTCCCATCTTCTCATTCCCTTGGCCTTGCGGTCCCTGTCGTCGACAATCTTCCGGATATCCGCTTCATACCTAGGGGGCCCGGTGAGATCGATCCCAGCTTCGTCAGCCATGTCCAAGAGCTTGTAGGACCATGAGCAGGTCTCCTCATCGAACCCATATTGGAGCTCTCCCGCGCCCCATTTAATGAGCATGGCGAGAACAAGGCCGAGATTACGGATCTCCGAGTCTGGCTTGAAGACACCTTCCTTCTTGAGGGCTTCCATGGCTGCGATGACCATGTAGCCAATCAGTTCGATGACCTTGCCGCAGCGTTGGCCATCGTCGCACACTATCTATGGTCAGCACAGGGACATGAAGTGAGTGACTGAGTTTCTCACTTTCAAAATCGAGAAAGTTGCTATAAAGACTCAGCGCGAGACCCTCGATCTCGGGCCAAATCTCTCGATACGTCGTCTTGGGCTTGAAGACGTCGGTGAAGCGTGCAATCTGTTGAATGTTTTAGCAGATCTGTGAAGCAAGCGAGTGAACAAGCTTACAATGTTCTCGATGACCTCAAGCGCGCCATACCAGGTAAAGTCGTTGTAGTAGTGCAGTCCAAAGCTGTCCTGGTCGCGCTTCATGGCCTCTTGGGTCCACCATCTGGCTCTGTCTCTACCAAGCTCGGTGAAGAACCATGGCCACTCGGGGTGAAGAGAAGCGAGCTTGCCATAGGGCTTCTTGTTGCCGTCATCCTTGGCCTTGCCCTTGCCTTTGCCCTTGCCTACCTCGCCATCTTCCTCGTCGTCATCTTCCTCGTCATCTTCATCGTCATCTTCATCATCTTCCTCGTCGTCATCGCCTTCCTCCTCCTCATCAAACTCGTCCCGTCGGCGTTCCAAGTTGGGTTTGAAATGGCAGACAAAATCCCAGTCGTCGTTCCCTTCATCATCGGGGACGGGCTCGGCGTCTTTCTTCAGGGCCTCGTCCTTCTTTTTCCAGTCGGCAGCGGATAGCTTCAACTTCTTCTTGTGTGTCTCCAGCCAAGGCCCGTGATCCTCCCACCACTCGCGAGAGTTGAGTGTCATGGACCGATCAGGGATGGCATCAATGGCGTTGACCCAGCTGCCTGGCATGGGGATGTCCTTGATGACATCTGCGCACTCTCGTGGCATGACTTGGGGCAAGAAGGGCTCTCCCTTGGGTCCCTTCGAGATTCGGCGCACCCTGGGAGTCTGTCGAGTCTCAGCGCCCTCGCCATTGTCGTCGAGAGGTTGGTCGCCGGACGTTTCGGTCGTCTTTGCCGTCTTGGACCTCGACTGACGCGCATTGTCGTTCCCCTCTTCGAGGGGGCGCTTGTTCTTCGCTCGGGTTGATTTGGGCGGCATGTTTGCAAAGATGATGTGAATATTGAGAACGAGGTAATTGTGACGCGTTTAGCTCGACGCGACCGAGGGGGGCAACTTGATATAGGGGATGGAACTTGATTAACCCGATGCTACGTCATTACAAGCCACGGAAAAGCAATTCTTGGTGTTTTGATGACCCAAAAGGGGCCTTTGATTCGCAAAAGAAAAAAGATACCTTTGAATAGGAGGCATCCCCACCAAATCTTATGTACCTCGTTTTGTAAGAATAAACCCGCATTTTGCACACGCGTCTCAACAACCCCGCCCTGACATCACCAACATTAACGTACATGATAAGCAGAACTTATCGTGGGGTCGTTTTGCGGAGTAATTTCGGGAAATCGTATGTGATTACACAACTACTATCTGATAAGTGCCCGGCGCCGCGCACGCGAATATCTCGACGCTTAGGAGCCAAATCGATGCAATTCCAGGGCTGGAGGACTGCTACGCGCTGGCGGTCCGTTTGGTTCAAGCGCGACGCTGTATAGGCGAGCGGGCGCTGAGATATTTGCGTGTGCAGCGGCTGGGGGGCCAGACTTCGCTGCAAGGACTACGACATAGCAATGCGCTGATCCTGCTGCTCCTTAATCTTCAAAAAAAAAAAAAAAAAAAAAAAAA
>JBBEOF010005280.1:0-48416 GCA_037576055.1 Fusarium sp. M6JPR69
CCCCCCCCCCCCCCCCCCCCTTCAATGTGCCTTCTATGTCATTGTGTTTTTCTTTTTCCTCTCTTGTGTTTGCCATCTCATCATTCACGGACTCCCTTGACAAGGTGGTGCTAGCCTGATCGCTCATGACCACCCTCAGAGGAGAGCAACCGTTTGACCTTCGTCATGGCTAGTGCTGTTTGGACCTCTTGTGCAATGCCAAGCTTGCCTTTTCAACCCCCGAGGTGCCCGAAGTCGACGAATAGCAGCGACAGGAATCCAAGGGCCAGCCTGTTTCTCAAACATTGGCCTCTCCCGTCTTCCCCGCTCTCCCTGCAGCATTGTCCCAGTCCATGTTGGCCTCCCCGCTCTCAGCTCTCAACTCCCTAGTTCACTTAGCCTTGACAGGAAGGCAGAGGGAAAAAGAAAAGACTTGACAAAACGTCTGGTCCAAGGCCTCGAGTCCCAACCCCAGCCCAGGTACGTGGACCTGGCCTAGAGAGGGCTTGCATCATTGTTAGTCCACGGCGTGGACCTGGGGGGTGCTCCTTTCATCTCACAAGAAAGCACGCATCCAATTGCGCTGGCCAGACGCAGCATCTCCCAGCTCTCATCGGAGCTTTTGTCACTCCCCAGCGGAGCCACCCCGTCACCTTAGTGACTTGACGAGGTATGTTGACAGCTTTGCCGACGCTAGTCAAGGTATCCCGCGCCAGTTGTACGAATTCATGGCTTGATTTAGTGCCCTCGCCTTGATCCAGCACCGCAGCCCTCAAGCCACGGCTGTGCTGCAACCTTGCCTCTATTGGCCAAGCCCAAGGAGAGATCGCATCTGCAGTCCAGCTCCGACGGCCCCCGATTGAGCACCAAGCCCACCACACTAGCATCCCCCCATGTACACGTCTGTTCTCTTAGTGCCAGTCACAGAGTGAGCACTCGATGTGCATCTGGCTCCCTTGGCGTAAACCCAGAGGCCCCAACTGACTGCTGGATGGGCAACCCACCTCAGGTGAATGCGAATGCGCAGTGGCTAGACCGATATGGCAAACTCCACCAGAAGCAATGCGCAAATGCCTGGTCCCTGGCATGTATGTGTCGGTTAAGAACCTCCCGTGTCCCGTCACGTCTCCTCGGGTCAAGTAAGGATCGTCTTCTTCTCTAAGCACGGCGGCAGCAACTCGCAGTTGCTCCCCCTCGGGCCACTCCTTTCCACCATGTCTGCCCAGGACCTGCTTCGTGAGTATCAGGGCCACATCGTGCCCCAGAGCTACAATGCCGGGTTTGTAGCCCTTAGCTACGTCGTCAGTCTTGTCGGTGCTGGCTCGACGCTCGAGCTCATCAACCGACGAACGGGCCTTCGGGGTCTTTTTAATCAGTACGCCTATCTCTCGACATTGTCGAGTCTGAAACCCCATTAGACAAGACATTGACCATGACAGTCTCCTACTTATGAGCTCGGCCGTTACTATGGGGGGAGTGTCCATCTGGTGTATGGTGGGTAACCGTGCTGCCTATGTTTAATCACCTACCATGACTTACCAAATCTTCCGTCTCGCAGCATTTCATCGGCAACCGAGCTATCGATCTCGCCAACGGAGAGCCGGAGATGCAGGTTGCGTACTCGAGTGGGTTTACCGCCGTCTCATTCTTCGTTCCCATCCTAGTTCTCCTGACTGCCTTCATCGCCGTCGGCACCAACAATACCGTTTCATGGTGGAGGCTTATCAGTGGTGGTGTCCTATGTGGCACTGCCGTCTGTGGAATGCACTACCTCGGCAACGCTTCCATCGATAACTATACATGCGTTTATCGACCTGTCTATGTCGTGGGATCTGCCATCATCGCCGTCGTGGCGAGCAACGTTGCCTTGGCCATGTTCTTCGTCTTCAGAGCCATGTGGGCCAACTCATGGTGGAAGAGAGTCATCTCGGCTGTGGTGCTCGCCGGTGCGGTATCAGGAATGCATTGGTGTGCCGCTGTAGGAACCCGTTACCGTTTGGTCAAGATCAAGCCTGAGGGCAATGAGCCGTCAAGGACCGCCACAGTGGTTGTGGTCATCTGCTTGGTAAGTCTATGGCTTTGCTCGACCTCGGGCTGATGTCGCTAACCTCGAAAAGTCGCTAGGAGCCTGTTTCATCATCGCAGTGTCGGCCGTCCTCAGAGCGAGAAACATGAGGAGGTCAGCCCTCCGCGCCCAGCAGATCACGCTTGCTGCCGCCATTTTCGACAAAGCAGGGAGGATCCTCGTCGACCCGGATGGATACATTCCCAGTACGGTCGTTACCGACTCCTTCTTGGAAAGGGTAAGTGTGAAGCTTCATTATACACCTAGTCCGACCGCTGACCAGCGCAGAATACCAAAGAGGGATTCAGCATCGGCCACCCCTTGTTCCATTGGATGTTCCAAGCGTCGAGAAACTGGGGCATGATCTCAAGCCTTGTTGGCGGCATGAAGCAGCATATTTCACAGCTCCCGCATACTCGTACCCACAAGGACGGGCGCCACGGCATCCAACTTGTGAGCGAGCATGGTGAGATGATCGAGGGTTATGACATGATCTTTCGAGAGCTCTTCTGCCTCGCCGCCGCCGCTCTGGCTGACCGACTTCGAGAGGACCTCGTTTCGATCGGAGTCTTGTGGGACGAGATTCTGCCCACAGGTGCGAATGGCAGACGGGCACGACCTCAACTGCGGAAGCCATCTAGTGCAGGTGTCATCACTTCGGATGGTAGCGATGCCAACGAGGACAGCCATGGCAGCCTCGACCTCGCTGAGAAGGGCGTGGGTGCCTGGCAACAAGCTTATGGACGTGGTTCTTTGATGTTTCTGGTCCACCGCAGTGGGTCTGACCGTGATTCTGAGCGATTCGTCTCGGCCGGCTATCGCTTTGCTGAGTTGCACCAGGTCAGCGACATTATCAGATCAAGCATGCAGATTCAAAGTCACGAATTCGAAACAAAACTCCGGGACATGTCGACTTACACGGGCGAGCAGAACCAGAACCTCCCAGGCGTTCATCTCGGCTTCTTCGCAATCCGAGCTCGGGTGAGCTCTGGATTCGAGGTTCTCGTTAGGAAGGGTGCACGAAACCTTCTCCCGACTATGCCCCTCCCGCTCAAGTCTCTTGAAGACTGGCACATGCATTACCTCGCAAAGTTTGATAACATACCGTTATCGAAAATTGCTCAGAGATGCAAAGAAGATTCCCAACGAAGCACTCGGGAGGCAGAATTCGCGGGACAGCTTACAGAGACCATCGAGTCTCTGCGAGAATGGATCCAGGAGCCCCTTTTCGATGATGCAGTCCTGACATCGACGACAGTTCGCATCCCTTGTCGCGGAGAAGAAGGAAGGACGGAAGCGACCATGATAGCGATGCGACTTGTGATCCCCATTCATTCGGTTCTAACCAGCCCCAACTGCGAGTTTGTACCCCTCGGTTTCTTCAAGATGCGCCAGGTGTCGGAGCAGTTCTATCAGGAGTTTGCACGGGGGGTTCATCGGGAATTCGGCCATGTTGTCAAAGCAGCAGATCGCCGTGAAGGATCCCCAGACAGCGGCGCAGGATTGTCGTCTAACCTGTGGCCTTTTGGTCGATCAGACCCTCCAAAGGGAAATCGACGGAAAGGGAAATCGATGCCAAATATTGCCGGAAGGCGAATTTCATCACCCGATTCTACAAGATCAAGCTCGACTATCAACCTCTGCCCACCTACCGACGTCAACCGAACTCGTTCGATCGATTCAACAGATGGCTCTGGAACGTATCAAGCTCGGGATGAGTCGTCTCAGACGGCACCGTCCTATGGTGGCATTATGGTGTTCCAGGAGATCACCATTGATGTTGAAGAAGGAAAAGAAGCAGGAAGGACCCAGGGCAAAGGCTCCGAAAGCTCGGATGCCATCACCATTGAAAAGACGAACTCCACGACATCTCCGGCAGCAGGCATCGAGCTGCAGTCAATGGGCCACATCGGAACCAATGTGCAAGCCGATGTAGGGGCACGCAATGGATCGGCCCATTTCGCTTCGTTTGTGGATGTCCTGTTTGCAGAGACAGTGGAGAGCCGCTGAGATGTGGAACGCAGGGTTCCAACCAGGAGTAATTTGTGCACTCGCACGCGTTGACGTGAATATCTGTATATTAGTTGCCCCTTTCGGATCTTCCTGGATTTCTCAATGGAGGATCTAGAGATGTGTTGGGCCGTTGATTGTATGGCGTTGGTTGGTTGGGGCGGATGAAATGAACGGCAATAGACGGGACCAGGATAGAAGATACCTTGTACATAACATTGGTCACGGTTCGAACCGGAATAATGGATCAGGCAATTGATGATTTTGTTGAAGACCGGAACTCCGGAGAACATCAGCTGACGGGACAATATCAATGCGAGTATCCGTAAGGCTCGGAGGGTTGATGTTGCGGGGAGTTGCTTTTGCGATTTTGGGGGAGAGGCGAGGAGGAGATGGGGGAGGAGAATGGGGGTTTGGATGGACGAAGGAAGGGCTGAGTGGGACAGCTGATTGGTGGGAAAAACGCTGCCTCAACCGCGAGAGCAGATGCCCCCAATCTGCGTTGCATCAGCAGGCAAGTGCAGTCTACCTAGGGTACCTGTTGGATGTATGTATGTAACCATTGTCTCACCCGCCAGCCATGAGGCGTTGAAAGGTAATGAAACGGCATACGGGAAGAGGCGGATGAGCATCGGATGTATGCGAGGGACAATCCGGAGCTTGAGGGAATGAAGATGCAAGGCACAACGGCACAGTTACCCCATTGACAGACAACAACCTGATGCCCCCAAAGTTGAGAGCACTCAGCCGCCAGCCAACAAGGGGTCCACACATGGAAGCAAGCAAGCCAAGCGATGGGACGGGCGAGAAGCAACCAAACCACCCCTGTCCTAGCGGATCGAATCTCCAATTCCCCTCAAACGGCACTTGTATCCATCCATGAGCCGGCGTTGGACCTCGTGATGAACAAAGAGCGTCAACGACTCCATTGTCGAGCGAGAAAAAGTACATCTTGCTAGGGATCGCCTCTCGTATGCGCAATCCAATTGGCCACATACTTTGCTGCCCGGGCCGAACGCGGGATAAAACCTTGAGGGGAAGAGCAGAGGGAAGCGCCGTTCCCACGAAGTTCCCACCTTCCCCCACAACAATTGATCCAGTGACGTACCCCCGAGTCCACCACCTACCGCAGGGCAGGCACAAGCCAGACTGAGAAGTTGCGCTCCCGGTCTTGCATGTGTCAAAGCGAAGCAGTTGACTCGACCCGAGTCGCGACTCGCGCGCATCCATCAGCTTCTCACTTTTCAGTTTCCCCCACTCTCCTTTTCATTTTCTCTCATTAGCTCTTTAGTTTCCACCTCGATTACTCTTCTTCTTTCATCTCCTTCTCCTGCTTCGCAATGCTTCGTTGGTGACGATCTTCATCATTCTTCCTCTCCTAAACCTTGGGGATTCACCCACCCTATCATCCTCCCTCGCCGAGAAACCCGCGAGCTCTCCCTAATCACTCTCGCGATATTTTGAATACCTACAGTTACCAATTGCTTTATCTGCGCCCTAGGAGCACCTGCTCTTCTCGAATCCTACACTCTCCAGCATTGTCTTGAGCTTCGGCTTCAGCTTCAGCGCGGCTTCAAGCTCGCCATGTCGCCCGCCGGCGGGGCAAGATCCGGCATCTTTCGCCGCTTCCTACTCCCCGGTGCAGTTGCTACATCCGGTGCTGTCCTACTCTACAGCTACCGGCCGCGCGATTTCACTGGACATTCGTCTCCCGCTGTTCCGCCCCCTACTTTCGGCGCAGATGGCACCTTCAAGCTTCCTCGGTTCCCCCGCGTCAAGTCGCGCAACGAACAATTAAACCACCTTCGCGAGAGCTCCCGCCCAGACGTTCAGGAGTATGATATGCTCATTATTGGAGGCGGCGCCACTGGCGCTGGTGTCGCCCTCGACGCTGCTACTCGTGGCCTCAAAGTTGCTGTGGTCGAGCGCGATGACTTCAGTAGCGGCACCAGCAGTAAGAGCACCAAGCTTGTGCACGGCGGAGTGCGCTACCTCGAAAAGGCAGTTTGGAACCTCGATTACAGTCAATACATGCTGGTCAAGGAGGCTCTCAAGGAGCGCAAGTATTTCCTCCAGACGGCCCCTCATCTGAGCTCCTGGCTGCCCATCATGCTACCCCTCGACAAGTGGTGGAAAGCACCCTACTACTGGGCTGGTACCAAGTTCTACGATTTTCTGGCTGGCAGCGAAGGCATCGAAAGCTCCTACTTCCTCACCCGCAGCAAAGCTCTTGAAGCTTTTCCTATGCTAAAGCAGACAGACCTGGTTGGCGCTCTCGTCTACTATGACGGTGCCCACAACGACTCGCGCATGAATGTTTCCATCGCCATGACTGCCGCTCTCTATGGTGCAACTGTTGTCAACCACGCCGAGGTCACGGGCCTCTTGAAGGACGATCAGGGCAAGCTCTGCGGCGCCAAGGTCAAGGATCTCGTCGCAGCCAAAAATGGTCGGCCTACGGAGGATATCACCGTCCGCGCCAAGAGTGTCATCAACTGCACTGGACCCTTTACCGACTCGATTCGCAAGATGGACGACCAAAAGTGCAAGGAAATTGTCGCCCCGGCCTCTGGAGTTCACGTCATTCTACCTGGTTACTTCAGCCCTGGAAAGATGGGTTTGATCGACCCCTCAACGTCAGATGGCCGAGTTATCTTCTTCCTCCCCTGGCAAGGCAACACCATCGCTGGTACCACCGACTCCCCATCCACCATTTCACCTAACCCCCTCCCTGATGAGAAGTCGATCGAGTGGATCTTGAGCGAGGTTAGCCACTATCTGTCTCCAGAAATCAATGTGCGCCGAGGTGATGTCCTCGCTGCCTGGTCTGGTATTCGCCCCCTGGTCAAGGATCCCAAGGCTAAAAACACGGAATCTCTGGTTCGCAACCACCTGATTGATGTGGCCCCGTCAGGCTTGCTCACCTGCGCTGGTGGTAAGTGGACAACCTACCGTCAGATGGCCGAGGAGTGTGTAGATGCTGCTATCGATGAGTTCGGACTCAAACCGAAGCCGGTTCGGGATGCTCCTCGAGTCAGCGGAACTGAGATGATTGACGACGGCGCGATCCTCGACGGTACATGCCAAACGCACAAGGTCCGCCTTGTTGGTGCTCACGGCTTCAGCAACACTCTTTTCATCCCTCTCATTCAACACTTCGGCGTTGAAACTGAGGTGGCAAAGCATCTGACTGAGTCCTATGGCGATCGTGCCTGGACTGTTGCCTCTCTCTGCAAGCTCACAGACAAGCGATTCCCTGCTCGCGGCGAGCGTATCTCCCAGCTGTATCCCTTTGTTGATGGCGAAATTCGCTACGCTGTTCGACACGAGTATGCCCAGACTGCGGTTGACGTCCTTGCCCGGCGCACACGGTTGGCGTTCCTCAACGCTCAGGCTGCTCTCGAAGCCCTGCCCAAGGTCGTGGACGTTATGACTGAGGAGCTCAAGTGGGATCGCCAGAGACAAGATCACGAGTGGAAAGAAGGTACGTGCCGTTTCGTTGTTCCCATCTGTTTCTGCCTATTGTGGGACGTCTGCTAATCTCACTCCTCTAGCTGTTGCCTACTTGGAGTCGATGGGTCTACCAAAGCCCATGCTCACAACGACGCGTAAGCAGGTCGAGCAAGGAAAGCTCGACTTTGCCAATTCTCTTGAGTGGAAGATGTATTCGCGTCACGACAAGCCATCGGAGGACGATTGAGGGGTTGCCTACAGTTGCGAGGACAGTCACATGAACAACCAACAGACGACTGGGAGGTCGATCGACTTGATGCATCATACGGAAGACGCCATGCTCGTCTCCAATAGCCACGAGGCTAGCTCTCTTGAGTCAGGCCGAGTTTAGCATCAGCAGACCTCAGTGAGAAGGCGTTGGAGGGCATCACACCGAGCATCAGTCCCTGAGACGAAGGGGTGAAAGACATCATTGAGGACGTAAAAGTATCTAACTGTTATTCAACTTGGATAGGCATTATCTTCCCCCACTGGAAAGAATAAGAAAAGGAAATCCAGACTGGATCTGAGGTGCCCATATCGCTTACCATCATCTCGAGACATTCCACAGGATGCTCAACTGACATGTTGTTGGCGCCACTCATACCTCCCTTGCCAAGGTTCAACTGTAGGTCACGCTACGCTTGATAAACATCTTGAGCGTAGTCTATAATCTTCACGAATGCGACAGCCGGGATAGGAAAAGTGGCGAGGCAGCTTCTTTTTGTATATTTTAGACATTACGTCTAGTCAATTCCCTCCTAACCAGAAGGGGAGGTATCAAGATGTGCCATGGCTACCTAGGCGGACAAGACTGCCTGTCTGTCCCTCTCTTTTTTTTCCTTTACCTCATCCAACATGCGTTAAAAAGGCCGTATCATCGTCAGACCGGCAATCTAGGGCATCCCTTTGCGCCCGCCTGGTCGTTTATCGCCCCGTGTAAATGCAGTCTCATCGTTCCCTGAAAACCCCCAAAGAGGCCTGGTGCGTACACCCAGTGCCAAATAATCTCGCCAAAGAAGAGAAGAACCCGGCCAACCCAAACCGATAATGCTGCTCCGTGAAAACAAGAAAACAAATGTATCCACAACGCCTCGCCTGCTATACGTCGCCATGACCTTCTATGAGTATCCTGTATAATGTTCATGCATGCAACAAAGACCCAACACTGGGTAAAGCAAGAAAAAGTTGGGGAAAACAAAGCAAAGACAAGAAAAGAGCAAGACGAGGACGGTGAGCTCAAGTCAGAGAGCGCCTCAGATCGCCGTCTCGTACTTGCTCATCGAAGAGGACGAGCCAACGCGGAAAACTCGCTGAAGCAAGCTGGCTTTGCTGCCGTTGGCTCGTCGGTAGCTGAGAGTGATAGCGTCACATCCTTCGCTGGAACCCACAGAGGAACGACTGGGACAAAAGTTCCGTCGGTCGAGTTCAGCGTCCCATCCGTACATGTCCTGGATAGGGGAGGCATAGCGGAATGATTCGCTGTCCAAAGTCGTTGGAGGACACGACATGTCCTCACTGCTATGGACGGGACTTGGTAGGTAATTAGACACGTCGCTCAAGGGTGTCGAACAAAACATCATGCTTTCTTGATCGCTGTCCGCTGCGAGCGAAGAGGCTGAAAGTGATGCCACAAGGGGGCCAGAATGGTAGTAAGAGGCTGGTGCCTTGTGTTCTTGTCCCTTACATGCAGGTGTGCTTGTTGGCTGCAAGGAAGCCATCGGCTCCGAAGACTTGGGAGTTCGTCTTCTCATCCTGATATTCTTCTGGACAAGAGTTGTTTTCCCACAGCTTCGAGCAGATTCCGGTCTTGCGGCCGTGCCGTCCCTAGAACCACCATCTTGTCTGAGGTCAGGGTTGCGGTTCCAACCGAGGTCTGTCTGGATAAAGCCAGGCAGTAGGTGACCAGGGTGCGAGCTTTCTGGCCTCTGGTCCTCTTGCGAGTCCTCATCGGTCCAGTCAGCTTGGTTGGGCGATTCAGGTAACGACACGACCTGTGACCCTCATAAGGAGTCGTGATGCAGGTGAAGGCCTTCCGGAGCAGGGTGAGATGATGTTGGGGTAGAGCGAGTCCTTGAGCTTTTTCTGTTGAAGCCCAACTTGGCACCCATCTTCTTCCAGCCTTTGTTGTGTGCAGCCACAGCACGCTGAAGACCCCCAGGAGAGGTGGTGAAGCCCCATTCTGAGATGGGCGGGGTTGTCGGGGGAGTCATTGGCTCCATGCCAGGAGGAGAGTTGCAGTCGCTATCGTCGGTCATGGAGTCAGACTCAATATGGTGCATCGAATTCATCGATCGGACTGGCGCGCCCATGCGGCTGTTGCTGTTGGAAGATCGTCGGGATCCACGGGCATGTTCATCTGAAGGTCCATCAAACTGCATGGGAGCTACAGACTGGAGGAAGGGGACCAGTAATGAGTCGTTCATAAGTTCATAGAGAATCCGACCTGTTTCAGCCAACTGTGATGGATGCGGGGGAGCAGGGCCGCAAGGAAGGTTGAGCAGCTCGTCACGGATGCGAGCGGGGATGTTGACCTCCCTCGGGGCGCACGGGATGATGTAGACTTGCATAAGCTTCTCCCATAAAGCACAAACACGATCGTGGTTCTCTTGAGTTGGGTTCGGGTTATCGGTAATCATCTCGTTGTAGATGGCGGTATAGCGTTGAGAGTCGAGGGTGAATTCAAGGCTCTCCATGCAGTGGTTGTTAGAGAGGTAAGCCATAAAGGCAGTAAGGGTCCATGGTGGTGAGGCGACATCGAGGAGGATTTCGGCCAAGGATGGCGGTCGGGAGCCTAAGGCGCCGTTGGGTGTTGAAGTACCGGACATGAAGGCCTCGCTCATAGGCCTCGAAGGAGCGGAATCGACATCGAAGAAGTCCTCAAAAGCGGAGGAGGGCTGGGGGGATGGCGGCGGTAGAGTGGGACTCAGGCACTCAGGAGATTGCCTCCGCGAACGCGACAAGCCCATCTTTCTAGGGTTGGGGCGCTCTGGTGCGTCCCAAGCCGTGTAGCAGAATAGTGAAAAGATCAGGTAGAAGAAAGAATCGAAGTTCTGAAGCGTTTATGAGGGAGGGGGCCGGTCCAAGTAATATGGATGCGGACGGAGTGGAGAAGGAGGTGTCGGCCGAAGCGGGTAATCGATGTCTGACGCAGTTAGACTGGCGTAGATGTTGATATGCTAGAGGCAGAAAGAGGCGCCCAGTCTAGAAGTAGGGCTGCCGCAGGGACGATAAGGCCAGGGGAGCGCCTGTCGATGTAGATCCAGGAGGAGTATGCTCAAAGGCGGCCGCAATGGTGACGACAGATATGTGGAGGAAGGTGGCTTTGTTAAGGCGTCAATCCGCACCACAAGGAACCAAAATTGGGTTTAGAGGGTTCCAACGAGGGTCCAGGGACGAATCGCGGAACAAAGGAGCGAAATGTCCTTACGGACAGGACGGGGAGCGGAATTGGTGATGGGACGAGATGGCAAAGTAGCTGTCTAGGGGTTGGCCGGCGTGACGTTTGGAGGGCTATCAGTCCCGAAGCGGTGATGGCGCAAGGTCGGGTCGAGGCCGTCGAACTTGAGGTGCCGAGGTTGCTAGGAGGTCCCAAGGGACTGGAATGCGATGGTCGTGGAAGCCGCGAGCCAGTGAATGGAGTCGGTGGGCGGCGGGACAAGTCGCAGACGGATCGCGGATGGTGGGTTATGCCAGAGGCTTGGCATGAACCAGAGAGGATCGAGAGGAGCGAGAATGTCAAGGTTGGACGAAGACGACGAGAGTTTAGTGGCGTGGAGTCGGTCGTGCGTCTATCGAGCGGACAGGCGAATGTCTGGAGCGAGAGCCCTGGCTGGGAAAAAGAGACACAGTCGATGTCAGGAATGCGGACCTGGGGAATCCAAAGTGTAATAACGGTCCAGACCCAAGGTGAAGGCGGACGTGAAGGACAAAAGAGCGTGGGCGCGGCGGGCGTATGCACGGCGTCGGAGGAGCGCTAAGGTTCAGTCGAGGGCGGCAGATCTGCTGGCTGGTTGGCTGCTTTGTCCTGATTTAGGTTTTGGGATCTTCGGAGGAGAGGGAGGGGAAAGTAGTTTACAGTTGAAGCGTGGAGCGATGCGATCAGGTATGTTGATGATGCGTTTATCGCCTGGGAGACAATTGCGATGAGAATGAGACACGCAATGTTGATGAATGTGCCTGATGATCGAGAGCGAAGCTGTAGAGGCTGTGTGTGTCGTCACTCGTGATTTGCGGGAACAGACCCAGAAAAAGGAAGGCGACCAGAATGGGTGACGGGGGTTGGGGCCGAGCTTGTTTTAAACAAAAGACACCCGATGGGATTTTTTTTTCTTCGCCTTTTTTCCTCACCATTGGTGAATGAGGAGAAGCCAGACGGGACAGAAAGAAGCCAAGGGTGGAGGTGGATGTGGAGATGAAGAGGACGGGATACACAGGGCAGGCCCAGGATAGGTAGGAGTAGGAGTCAGTGGATAGGTAGGTGTGTGTTTAACCAAAACGACGTCAACAACAGGCAAGAGGGAGGGACGGCAGGTGCGAGTGGAGGGTACGATTGCAGCGGAGGGAGCGAGGAAACCAGACGATCGGGAGACAACCGGGTTACCATAAGGGACGGAAGGTACGACCACGGCGTGCACGGGGTGCGGGCATGTGCCAAGCCTACGTAAGAACAACCCGCAAAGAAGGGAAGGGGAGCAAAAAAAGTCGATTAAACCCAGACGCGACCGGAAACAGAGGGACCAGACAGAGACAGCCTACCAGGTGGAGGTGGAGGCGGAGGCGGCGGCGGCGAACGGTGGCGGCGACAACGACGACGATGGAAGGTGCAAGGAAGGGAAGGGCCAGCCAAGCCAACCCCGACACAGCCAATAGAACCCACGAACCATCTAAGCCACGATGGTCGGCATGACTCCACACAGATCAAATTCATTGCATTGCACGGGATGGATCTCCATACGTAAGGTACGTACCCCTGTCGAGCATCCCGTCGGCACAGGTTTGGCTGCACAGGCTGATTGCTTGGCTCGCGAGGGCTGGTGACTGTCAGGACCCAGCAGGGGTCACACAACAGCTTGCTCCATTATGGGTACTTGAACAAGGGTTCGGTTCGCAGCCTGGTGCTTGAGGGGGGTGAGGAAGGCATCCACTGGTCCTTTTTGTGCTCTTTTCTTTGACCAGGAAGACACACACCAAAGAGTGTGCCACTACTACGGTGTAAGGCTTCCTCGATTGGTAAAGGGGTAGTCTATTCAATGCCTCTCCAGACAGCCAACGGCAGTGCACGGGTACGTGTCCCGTTCTCTCTTGCTCCCGTCTCAGCGGGGAATTCGGTCACTGGGGTGAGATCTAAGTGGGTGATGGATAGCAGGCTCGCAGAATTCCTCAATTCATCACATCATTCAACGTTGACGGAAAAGCCTAACAACCTGACGACGCGGAGGAGAACGGAGGGCATCGCTTCTGATTCAGGCACGTGGCTGAATTGACTTGGGCCATGATGGCTCGTGAAGGGGAAAAAAGTTCTGTCAATCCCGGACGAATATCTTCAGTCAGGCAAGTCACGGACAACGCCGAGAGCTATGTTGGTGCTCGTGCGATTATGTAAGGCGCCTATACAACAACAGGTAAGGCTCGAGCGCTGGCAGGTCCGAGGCGAGTGTGGCGAATCAGTATGGCCGGACCGTGACGCAGCCAAGGACGAAACAAGCAGCACGAGAAAAAACAGACGTGTAAGCAGTCAACGGGCAAGAGGAACAAGATAAAACCACGACGATGCCATGGAGACAGGCGATCATTGATGCTCCACACGATATGCAAACATGCATGCCTTCCTTGGAGCGATGTCGTCTGTCTCGTCCTACGGGAATACGATCGGGCACCACGTTGATCCCACAAGGGTTCGTTCGTCAAGCCAGCCCGGCGAAGCCACTTACTTGGTGGGCCTGAAGAGAGCATGACACAGAAAGGGTGAGATTCAGAACAAGGCCATGACAAGGAAAACGACAGGGACTGGCAGTGGATATGGTCAACTAGAAGGACACTAGAAGGGCGCGAAGGGGGCCAATGGTGGAGGCCGACTGGAGCAGGCTGCGAGTCCCAGTTCCTGGGCTGAATGAAGTTTGCTCATCCCGCTCTTGTTGCAGTCCTTGTCTTAGACTGTTTGTCTCGCTATCGTCCAGCGCATTCTCCCAATCCTCCCTTTTCGTCGCCATGGAAGCCCGAAAGCCACCCAAGAGGCCTGAGTAACATGGACGGGAGATCGAGCTGCACGGGAGATGGTGTGGGGGCTAGTGGTAACCAGAACCAATCCAATTCGAAGAAGTCCAAGGAAGGGCGCGTTCCCCGCACGCTCTCACCCCAATTGCCCTTTTGTAATCTGAGTGAACCAGGGATTCAGCAACATTTGCAGATAAACGCCGCCTTAGTTGACACCCCAAAGGTAGGTAGCGTGCGTACGTGGGCCGTGTAGCAATTGGCACAGTCAACCGCGCAGTCGCCCTCTGCTTAGCAACGTCGACGTATGTAATCAGGGAGTCGGGTCATTCTTAACTCAACTTGCATCTGAAAAGAGTTGATGGCGTTCACGAGACGCACATATACACACGTCAGAGAGCTGCACGTCCAAAAGACCCTCCATCTCCAGGTGGTCCCAACTCGGAAATAGGAGATTTTCACTTAGTTAGCCTGCGATCTTCAAGTCCCAAGATCGTCATCGACCGCTAGGTGTCTTTTCGGGCAGGAACACTGCGTCACGCCTGCACCGCAGCGCTATCCTCACGTGCAAAGGGACGATCATGTTCCCCTTTCAATAACATCATCTCCTGTGTCTCAACCTAATGGTACGCTGCGACAAATCAAACACCATCTACCAGGCCTACATGCTGCCACGGCCATAGCACAGCCAGCGCCCTTTCATCATTGCCGTCACCACTCCTTCCTTTCCGTCAAAGACATGGGAGCCTCCGGCCCAATAACCTCTACAGCCACCAGCCATAGACGCTCGCACCGGCCAAAACCACAGGACGATGAGGCCGTTGAACCCTGGGGAAAGGTTGCTCGTTTTGCTCGGCACAATCTCAGCTTGTCATCGTTAGCCGCCGCCGCCGCCGCCCTCCTTCTCTTGTCTCGGCTTGGCGCTGTTTTCCTGCCATCTCCGCCCGATCACAGCACCACGCCTGTTTTTCTGCGTCCTAACCAAGCATCCCGTGGACCTGCGCTGCTCAGGTCCATCATGGCGCCAAGTGGCACCCTCCAGGAACCTCTCAGGGGTGGGCCTCGCGGTCATGGGCCCCTTGCCGTGCACCGCGAGGCCGAGACAGCACGAATAGCGACGCGCCGTGACTGGGCCCCCGGCCCCCAAACCATCTTGGCTTTGCCGCTAGAGGACGGTAGCTCGGCCGATCGCGATGAGCACTAGGGATGTTTCCTGGCCCTCCCCTGTCGTACCATTCCCACCTCTCGCTGAACCTGACTGGCTGCGTCGTCTCTGATCTCTCGTGAGGAGAAGATGGGCAACGTCCGCTTCTCCAAGCGGGCTAAAGGGCACTTCCCCAATGTGGGCGCCTCCTCTGGGCACTCAGCGCCTCGTTAACCATCAATCTGGTCCCGGGACATTGGGGGAGTGGATGCGACTGCTTACAGCTCGTCATCCCATCCCATCCTTTCCAGCTGTTTGGGTTTGCGGCGTCGCAAGTCAGCGAGTACACCACTCACACGGAAGGGGAAACCAGTCAGCTACATCATCTGTCGCCTTGGTGATAATGCATTGCGCACCAGGATGGCAACCCACAATATCCTGTACTCCGTAATTCGTCAACCCCTGGAAATGACGGTGAAGGACGGTGAACAGCTCGGCGCGTCCCGTCACCCGGTGGCCGATTTCGCTCCGAACCGCAACAGGCCCATACATCGAATCGCGTATCACAACCATCACTACATGTCTCTGTGAGTTGCCGAGCCGTTCAAAACCCATGCAACTGCAGACCTCTTGCTAGCCTCAAATCTCTCCATTGAAACAACCAATTGCGACAGCGACAGCCAGGTGTGCGAACACGTTGGAGAATCGCCCAGGGACGACACAGCAAACACCATGAATAACCGCGCTTAGGCGAGCGATTGCGGCATCAGATGGGTCTCGAATCGAACAATTCTTAGCAACAGAATCTCTCCCATCCCTGCCATAGCAATCTTTCCATGGGCCCAACTATGTGTCATAGCGGCAAGCGACTAGGCCGTCTCTCTCCACCTTCCCCTTCACCACCTCAACTCCAGCAAACACCTTGAAAGGCTTGGACTGAGAGGACGGGGTCGCTGGGTGCTGTCGGGATCGCGGCGACTGTCCACCCAATGGTCGCAGACCGGTGGCCCAAGTCCGTTGCCGTTCCATGTCTGATCTCATGATGGGCGTGAAGCCGTGCATCCATGGCTGCCCCATCAACCCACAACACTGACTGGGCCGGTTACTGGAATCCATGTTTCAAGAAGCCGCAGTGTGCCGCAGTGTCGAAGCACGCGATGAAGCTTTTCTTGACACCACCTAAGCTTTCTCCTGTCGATGGTTTCCACCAGGATCGGCACTTGTCGGTGAGGCTCTTACCGAGCTCACCACCACACCTGATCCAATTGTGGCGCGATATAGCCCAGAGGATGCTCTTGGCCGCAGGGGGCTACAATATGGATAAGGTGATGATACACTATTCCCGGCAAAGTGAGTAGCTGGCCCAGGACGAGAACCCAGTTACACGACTGACGTAAGATAGCCTCAACCTTGACGGTTTGATCAGTGTCGATCCACTGGCAAGACAATGGAATCGGCAATTGCAACCTCATAAACTGCCAATTGCTCCTGCAATTCCTTGTTCCACATGTTGGAGGCACAGGGCAAAGAATGTGAACAGTGTGTTGGAATGGACCATGCCGTCATCCCATCCTTCAACTTGGATCAAGCAAACGGTTTCCGGTGTGACACGGCCATCACAAAGTGACACAGGGCTGAGACCAGGCCTTCTCATCCAGGATAGTCTTGCCGATCGTCGATTCGCAAACGGGCAGGATGGTGACTTTGGAAAGAAACCCACACACACCAACACACACCTGTCATGTGCCCAAGTTTCATTTCCGGATGACAGCTCTCGGTCCTATGATTTGACTGGTCCGGGATTTCGTTCTAACTTTGGTGGATCAGGGTCTCGTTTGCCATATGAAAGGCTGCCTTACATACCGGAGACCGGCTCCTCTTTGGATTAAGCTCGAGTTGCATGCTTGAGCGGACAGCCAGCCACTCGTCTGGAGGACGACAAGTCGGATTGGATATCGAAAACTGCCTTGACGCAGCATGCGCCGACCTGGCCAAGCCGCCCGGGCTGCCAAGGACGGCAGGAGAGGCGAAGGGTTGTCTGGTGAGGTGATACATACAGCAGCCAGGCTGTACCAGTCAGCATCCGAGCATCCCAGCCACAGTACAGGACTTCATTCCTCAACCGCGGTCGATCTCTCGGGATGCCCTGGCAGTGGTGTACCGGACGGGAGCAGCAGTCCCGTATAGCTGGCAGGTCTAGAAAGATCGAGGCCCTGTGTGCAACGACGGGTTGAAGGTGCCAGGGGTCTAGGCATGCAAGCCGTGCTTGCTTGCTAGCTCTTGCAACGGGCCGTGGGTTGTTGGTTGGCTCTCTCGCAACCTCGGGTCTTGTACGACGTATCAAACCCGAGCAGCATCAGCATCACACAACCAAGCACAGGCCACAACAATAGGACCACGGCGCCTTGTTGGGAGTGCCACGACAAACCAATAGCTGCCCCTGGACCCATCTCACCGTTCTTGGTCAGATTGACTTGTTCTGGAAGCCTGATGGAAGCCTAATAGAAGCCTTGTCGGAATCCTTCTAGAAGCAATCACCCGAGTGGCGTTCTGTTCTAGAAGCTTTCCCGATCTGGCAAAAGGAGCCAGTTGGCCGTTGACACGGACCACACCACCCCTACCCTACTTCATGCCCTTGTGTTTTAACCCCTTGTCGGGTGGTGCTGGTGACACCACTCGACAACCGTTTCGTTCGCTCATCCAACCGGCCTTGCCGTGTCTCCATCGCCTCACCACCAAACCACGGAGACGACTGAGAAAAAAAAAAATCCTGCCACAATCATCCTACGCGGCGCCGACAAGACCCGGTTGTTCTCGCGGTAGTTCTGTCAGAGACCCTCCACGGACCCAGATTCAGCCAATTCCGATGTGATCTTCTCCGCGTGTTCTAGAAGACTTTTTTTTTTTAACGCCCGGGGCTTTTTTGGAACTATTGGTTTTTTTTTCTCTCTCTTCCTCGGCATATCCATACGGACGCCGCTTTCTCCATTCTGCGACACAACTGACTTCGTGTCCAGCTGTTAGCCCACTACCGTGACGGTCCGCGACCCGACGGACGGGACAAGCAGGCGGCAAGCCAGGGAGGGATGCAGTCAGAACCGGATACAGACGCCAACGGAGGGGGGTTTCTGACAGGTGCCTGTCGAGAAGGCATCTAGCACTGCTGGCATGGAAGCTAGGCGACCCCATGGCGCGCCAGGTCCGCGCAACATTTGGTTCCCATCCCTTGGGGTCACCGTTACGATCTCGGCGCATCGGCAGATGGATTCAGGGATCGGCGATGGCGGTCGACGGTTGCCCAGGAGCTTGGGTCCTGACAATGGCTCAGCATCTTGAGACTCAGCTCTTGAGGGTATACCCACGAGTCGGCCAGGCCGGCAAGGGCCTGCTTGAGTCGTCCACACCCACCCCATCGCAACAAACTTGGGCAAACTTCCAATCTCCGACATGATGAGCCATCTTTCGCCCGTGCCCCCATTGAGCACCCACCACGGAACGATCCCGCTCACATAGTAGTCGTCTAGAAGCGCTCTGCCCTCTTCAAGATGGTGTGTGATTGGAGGGCGGTACCGAGATACAGATGGCTTTGTCGCCTCGCTCCTTGTGTTCCTGTCCCTGGTGGCAAACTTGCAGTTCATGCCGAAGAGCAGTTCGCAACTCAGAACGTTTTCGGGTGGACATTTGGTGCCACAATGCCTTATTTGCGGAGCCATATTCGACAACTAACACGGGTGAACTAACATGTAACTTGGCAAGCAAACAAGCATTGGCGCAATCCACGAGATGGGTTGTCGGAACACGAGAGACAAACTTTTCATCCAACATTTGACGGCTTGAGAGGGAAGACCCAACCAGTTGCTCTAGTACAGCCTTTCAGCTCCTCAGGGGAGGGGTCTTGGCTTCACAAGAACCCGTTCCCCTGGCACTGGCACCATACAAACTTTTGGCTCTTTGACGCCGTGAAGCCTTCAACAGTCTGGCCCTTGGCCCAGTCCCCTCCCCTCACTGTCTTCCCTTCTGGAAGCAACTGTCGAACTTTCTCGAAAATGGCTTTTATTCTCCACCTCTCCACCAACGTCACTGGACCTCCCCCGTATCAAGCCCCGTTCGCCAAAGGCATTCCTGGCCTTCTAATGTCCGAATGCCTTGCAAACTCTTGAACCGTGCTGGCTTCGTAGTCAATGGCTCACCTTGATGATGGCCGGCCTGTGTCTCTTGTCTTTACCTTTGTGTCTCGGCAGCGGTGCCGGTTATCAGCTCCGTCCCAAGACGAAGCCAAGAAACTGTCTTCTTTGTTCCTTTCAGAAGAGGGGGCGGGCCAGTTATCCACCAACATCAGACGAGCACGTCTTATTACATACACACGAGTTAATTCCAGCAGACTAACCCCAGCACATGCATCGAAATGGGAGAAGAGACAAGAAGAAACCTCCGACCTCAACAATCCCATCCTTGGCGCATCCTGTTCACGGTCAAGGACCCGCGTGCCACCGCTGCTATCCACCTATGGGAAGACACTCATCCCGGGAACAAAACCCGCTGGTCCTTTGAGGCTCTTCACTGCCTCATACCTCGCTTACGCGGAGCATGACAGGTCCCTGGGTTGTCTCTCTGTGTACGTAACGGAATGAGTAATTCCCCGCCAACCATGGTCATGGGTGTTGGCTCGTGGGCATGCGGCTCCTTTGTTTCAAGACGTTGCTATGCCTGCGTCAAGGATGAATGGATGTTGTTGGAGGGTGCAGATAGCTTACCACCGTCTAGGTATCTAGAGTCGGTGCTTTGGCGCGTGGTATGCCTTGCCCCGAGGTAGGCTATCGCGTACCTTGTTGTCCATGTGCCCAAAGACGCCATATCACGACAGGCTGTTGGTGACGGCTTCAGCGCGCTTCAGCTATGACGAATCGTAATTGATAGCGCCAATGACAACAAGGAAAGGGCACGGGAAGACATCACACGAGATATGCAGCCAAGAAATTCGTCAACAGCTGAATTCTGTATTCAAGCTCTCTCTCTCTCTGTCTCTCTCTGCTACTGGGGGACCAGATCCAACCACTCATCCACTCTCTTGGCCTCTGCCTCTCTCTCGTTTGATACAGACAGAATCTCAAAACTGTACTGTTGTCCCCCCATGCCGACCCCTTGTCAACACATTCAAACAACATGCTCAAGCCATCCCTGGCGAGCTTTTCCTCTCTCATGCAATCCATCTCATCCAGGAAAAAAGAAAAAAAAAATATAAACGCCAAAGTTATGCAACTGTCTGCTCGTGGTATCGTCCCAAAACACCAAGTACCATCCAACAGAGACCATCGCACTGTGCCTCGAAACGCCTGCTTAAGTCATAGAGTAATAAGCCATGATGGACTGTAAACCAATGATCGATACTAATATACTCGTAAATCGAATTCTCCCTTGAAGCCGCCGTTGAGTAGCATACATGCGATGCGGATCCGCTGCGCAGGCATGTCGCTTGCCGTGTAGGAGTCGACGGGGCTGAGGCCCAGAGCGACGCACATGGCGTTTGTGATGGTGTGCACTCCGCAGTCATGGCCGTTATTCTGCAATGGAGCCTCGTGGAAGATCACCTTCCATTCATCCTTAATGAACTTCTCCTCCAAAACGTCCTTGAGCCATGCCACGGCGAGGTTGGTATAGGCTGGATTGCCTCGCGAATTCAACGAGTCCATATGAGCCACAGTCCGCTTTGATGGGCGGACAACAAGCAGCGTCCAGTGAGCGCGCTCGCATATGGGTAGTAGGATGGTGTCGACATCAAGGAAGTTCCTCTTCTCAACTCCGTATCTCCGAAGGGTTCGCTGAGTTCGTGCTACTCCCTGGTCCTGTAGTCTCTTGAAGAAGAATGACGACATGGTCAAACACTTGCGGGTGGCTCTCTTGACATCCTTAATGCCAGCAGCCGAGTTGATGGCTTGGTCGAGCCACATGAGAGATCCGTTGACGATCTCGTCGTTGAGCCATTCTGTGGAAGAAACCACCTTGGCAAAGTCGTGGCGACGTAAATCAACTCCCTCAATCGTCTTTGCGAGGGTAGTTGTAGCGGCGGCACGGAGCGTGTCCTGTGCCCTTGTCTGCCATGATGCAGATACGGGTGTAACAAAAGGTTGGATGGGCATCCGTAGTCCACCAGATCGAGCAAGGCGTTCCTCAAGCTCCTTTCGAGCCTTTTCCTCGGCCTCTCGCCTCGCCGCCTCGGCTGCCTGGCGTGCCTCTTCGGCAGCCTTCAACGCAGCCTGCTCTTTCTGGAATTCTATTCCCGCCCTTGAATCATCACTAATTTCAAGCAGCTTGAGCGAGGGGAGGGCAAATAGCTCATTGATACGAGCAGTAGGGTCAAGTCCATCTTTCTCTTCAAGACGACAAAATGTAGGGAGGATGCGGTCTTGGGATGGCTCCTTGCTTGGGACAGATGGGAGGTTGAGCCATCTACGCGCCCAGGCGGGTCGATTTTCTTGGAATTCTTCGGAGGGCGCAACTGGTTCTCCTTTTTGGTCGTGTCTAATACGCTTAGGAACATCAAGTCCCATGTGTGTCCGTTGTCGGGGACTGTGAGTAGAATCGGTGAAGCGCACAGACTTGGGTGGGCGCGTTATTCCCAGCCGCTTGGGTGTGACCTTGGAAGAGTGCTTCCTTCGGTTTCGCAAAATCGACTTGAGAGATCCCACCTCCTTTGCAGTGAGGGGAACCTTGGGTTCAAAGTCGGTGATGTAGGAGTCCTTGATTGTACGATGCTCCTCACTGTCTTCGTAGAAGGTCGATCTGTAGTCCTCGGATGTTGTCCGGTCAATAGTCTTCTTGACAATGTCTGTGCGAATGAAGTCGGTCTTTGAGAAATTGGGACGAGGGATGACGGGTGGTGTAAACTCGGGCTGAGGTGGCTCAGCCTTAATCGGCTCTCTGGGGGTTTCTTCAATAGAGGGCGTAGTTGGTGCTTCGACAGGCTCCTTAAGCTCATCAAAATCGGGGAAAGACCCCGGGAGTAGAAGATGTGTGTCCAAATCAGTTCGTGGAGGCGGGGGGAACGTAGCCTGAAGCCTGTCACGATAATCCTTGGAGAGAACGTAGCTTGGGGCCGGAATGTTGCGAATGATGGCCTCGAGATCAAGTATGATGGTGTTCAGGAAAGCCCGAGATACCATGGCTTCGAGTTCGTTGTGCTTCTGCAGGATATCCTTGCAAATGACAGGAAGTGCTGGGGCAGACAAGAAGTTCTTGATCGAGGTCATATTCTCGATAGCAGTCGGGGAGAGTTTGTAGTCGAGAGCGGTAGGAACAGTCTCGTTGCCGTCTCGGATTTTGACGATGATGCCAATTTCGTAGATGCTGTCCAGGAATTCGAAAGCCCGCTTGAATTGCAGGGCGAAGAGTTCGCAAAGGTCGTGGCCTTCGCCATTACTCAACATGGCACGGTCGCTCGCATTGTCAGCCAGAAAGATGCGCAGGGGTTCCAGTTCTTTGTTCGCGTCTGCCCGACTTCCCTTAGAAAGACAGTCCCAGACTCTGGCGATAGCTCTGACAAAGAGTTTGTATTCGTCCATCAAGGCGCCCAGACCATCGCGATCAACCCATCGCAATCCATCAACGTCAGGGGTAACATCGCCGCGAGCGCCGCTCTGAGATTTGCCCTCATCTTGGTCGCTGCTGATCTTGATACGCTTGTTGGTAACTTGTTTGTCGTTCAAATAGGAGCGAAACTCGGCGACTCGATACGACTGAGGATTGACTACAACACGGGTCAGCACATGCCTGAGAGTCGAGTCAGAGGTGATGGCATACTTATCCTGCCAATCTTGTCTCCCAGGCCGGAAACGGCCGAATAAATGCTGGATATCATCCTGGTAAGGGATCGGGGGCCTGGTAGAAACCCGAGCATACGGTATGAGTTCTGCCAAGCTTGTCAGTAACGAGTCAAACATAATAGAAAGGAAGGAATTACATGGGCCTGTTGGCCAGGTTCCACGTTGGGAACGGTCTCGCCTTCTCGAATAGTAACAATCGGGTGGGAAGTGTCTGCGATGCCGTTGACTGCGGCAACAAGTTCGATTTCGGTGTCTTCGGCGTGGCGCTTGCGGGTTTGGATGCCATTGACAACAACCAAGTTTGGGTCAGAAACAGCAGGATTCGCGGGAGACGCGGGAGTGTTGGGCGCTTTTGGCGATGGGCGAGGCGGAAGATTGAATGGGATCGGAGAGTCGGTGACACCAAATCTGGCGCGAACTGTGGGATCGGCGAGTGTATCGGCGCGAGGTATCGGGCTGTTGATCTGAAGGCGACTATTGGGCCGTCTGATGCGTCTGGGTGGTGTGATGGGTGGCGGTGTTGGTTCCTGAGGAGCTGAGGGCGCCTGCTTAGAAGCAGCCCTAGAGCGACGTTGCTTTGGAAGGATGGGATGTTTCCGAAGCCACGCAGGTCTTGGGCAGCCGTTAATGTCAGCGGAGTTGTGGACGACAGCACGAGCGTATGGTGAAAAAGACATGATGAATGTGCGACGAAGACAGGCGCAAAAATGGAAAGTGTGAAGTGAAGAGTGAATCAAGAAGTGAAGTGAAGAGAAGTGAAAGCTGGTTTGACGAAAGCAGGAGCGAATCCCCAAATCAGTGAAGATGACAGAGGACAGCTTCCGAATCGTAGGCAAAGCGAGTCTGAAGAGAAGAGAAGATTGTTGGGATGCAGTCGCGAACGGCAACAAAGGCAAGAGCAAACAAAGCTGCAGGTGCTTGACAGTGGTTGACAGTGCAATGCAGTGGCGAGAGCAAAAAGTGTAGTGACTCGAACGAAAAGCAGCGAATAAGCCAGAGCGGGTTATCTTACGAGAATCGAAGTTGATTTGGATGCGAAAGCGCAATGATGGTTAATCGAAGCTGCGGTTGCTGAGGATGAAGGAGAGAGGAGAAGCAGGAGGGGAGGTCGAGGCGCGTCGACCAAGTTAACCTCGCCCGCGCGAGGACGCGCCGACGGGATCAGTCAATAATAATGACGTGTATGATTCGCTGAGCATTTAATGCTCTGGTATTGCTCGATTCGGGTACGTTGAGGTCATGGCGTGTGTCGTCGGGGCGCTGCAGTCGCTGGAGAGGTCGCTTGTAAGGTGAAAGAATAGCGAAGCTTCAGTGAAGTTTGCGTTTGGTAGTTGCGCAGCACCGCTGGCAGCTCGAGCGGGGCCAATGTGGCGCTCATGGGCAATTATCATTGGTCGGGTCTGCAGAGTTGCGCCAGCCTTAAGTTCCGATTTTTCCATTGGTCAATCATTCGACCCCAGAACGGACAGTACGTACCTACCTGATCTACTGATCTTCGGGCCCTCGCGCTGTCGGGGTCTCCAAGAGAGGCAGTCATATCCATCTCGTCTAAACATCCATTCCGCGCACTAGGAGCAGAGATGAAACTACGTACTGTGTCCCAATTCCATCAAACTGGGGATCGACACTTCGTAAGGCTGAAACGACAGGAGGCTCTTCTTTTGGCTTCCAATTAGACTTCACCATGCATCCATTGTACATATTCGCCTGTAGGTTAGATGCAAGCCTTGCTAGGTATGACGATGTATCACGCATGTCCAACCGTCATCCTTCGGGTTAAATGCTCCGTTCTCAACAACGAATAGTTTCCAATGTATGAATTTGATAGTTATGCTGTTCTTATTTCTTCTATCTCCATAGATGCGTGTAAACATTCACCAGCCAATATCCAAAACCTACCACACCTATCCTACTCTACTATCAAAACCAACTCAGCTTACAGTTGCGCCATCGTCTGTCCCAGCTTCTTCGTGCAGAAAGACGAGAAATACTCGTTCAGTGCGTCCACGGTCCCGCTGCCCTCGACGAGGCTAACCACGATGCCCACATAGCCATCCGGCCTGACCACTACCACTCCGCCGCGCTCCTCATCCAAACCCATTTTGGCATGTGCCTCAGCCTTCGCATTCGGTAGCCGGGAGTCCGATCGGTCGTCGGCGTAAATGTGGTCTCGGTATCGAGCAAGAACTCCAGGCACGTCGCGCGAGATCTCGATGCCGGACCGCTTGGAAGCAAAAATCGTGCACAGCGTAAAAAAGCGGCTATGAGGGAGATGCTTCTCGTGATAGGAGACCTTGTCCAGGTCCGGTCGCTGGTACGTTGCGTAGAAGGATCGCTGGCTTCCGAGGTTGTTGGCAAAGTCCTGGAGTGCCTGGCGCGTCTTCTCGGGAACACCTGCAAAGACAAAGATTCGAAAGGCGCCGTTCAGCGGGACTTCCTGTTCCAGATGCACAACATTGGCATCAACCACTCTTGTCACGTTCGAGTTGATGAAGAGACGTCCCGTCCGTAGCTTGGTGCCCTTCGGGTGAACCAATGGCGATTGCACTGCGTGCTCGGGCGACCAGTTCAGGGCATTGGGCTTGTAGTACACTCCGTAACCGCTCGTAAACTCGCACGACTCTTTGAACGTCTTGATAAAGTCGTTATCTTGGCCCTCTTGGTTACTGCCATGGTTGGCTGAGGCTGCGTGCACTTCATCGGCCGCCGGAGGTCGTTGCGAGAACAGCTTGGCATATCGGTTATCGAAATCGAGCAAGGACTCGGCGACATGCTTGCGCTCCGTCTCATAGGTCTTCAAGATCTCCTTATCTGCGAAGCCAGATTCGACAGCATGGATCTTCCAGGCGAGGTTCTGGGCATCGAGGAAGGCAGTGTTCATGCCTTGGCCAGCCTTGGGCTACTCTAATGTTAGCATCATCATTATAGACTGAGAACCAAACTCACGCTATGGGTATGGCAAGCATCGCCTCCAAGAAAAACGCGCTGGTCTAGTGTGTATCGATCCGAGATGCCTTGGCCGATAGGATAGACTGAGTACCATTCCACGCGTTCCCATTCAATGGAGTATGGCTGCATGATCTTCTTGGCTGATTCTTGCACTTGTTCTTCGGTAGCTGTTCGCCTGGGGTTCCAGTCTGGGTCTGTCGAGGAGGCGATCTGAATGTAGAGGCGAACCATGTTGTTCTCCCGGGGGATCACCATGATAGAACCGTGCTCGCTGTGGATTGTGCATTTCATCTTGGTAGTTGGTCAGTAATGCAAGACGTATAGGACATCCAGGGGAGTGAATTCACCTTGATGTCAGGAAAGTCGGTTATCACAACACCGTCCATGACTCCCCAGACATGCGCAATGGGGTCCTTGTGCTGAACTGCAATGCCAAGCTGGTTTCTGATGAACGACCTCGCACCCTCGCCACCAAAGAGATACTTGGCATGCAGAGTCTCCTGGGCTGTTCCATCCACATGTTCCAGCTCGACGGTAACAGGGTACTCGGGGTTTTTCTGCTCATCCGATGTGAAACCCTTGATGGTCCATGGACGCTGAATCTGCACCCCGTTCTTCTCCAAGTCTGCGATAAAGACCCGTTCAATCAGACCTTGGTGAAGCAAGGTTGTGAAGGGGTAGCGAGCGTCGATAAAGTCGGGGCAACTCGCCCATGTCCCTGTCCGGACAATGCCGCGTCCTGACGAAGGAGGGTCCCAGAAAGCAACCTCGTACACACGGGCAGGTTGGTGAGCCATGATGTCAGACTTGAGGCCCATGTTACGAAGAAGATCCAGCGAACGTGGTTGGATACCGTCAGCTCGACCTGTCGGTGTTGGCTCGGCTCTGTTGTCGATGTGCTTTATCTTGTAACCCCAGCGGGCAAGACATGTTGAGAGCATGAGGCCAACTGGCCCAGCTCCGACAATGACTGGACGGATTGATGTCAGATATGAGCACTGTGATCGGTGGGGGGGAGTTCATTTACCAATATCATAGTAGGGCGATCGGTCTGCTTCTGGTGCCATGGTGAGAGAAGTATAGAGATATCAGGCTTGAGTAGCTAGACGTGAGTAGCCAGGTGTGTTGGATCTGGGAGAGTCGGAGGGACAGGATGGGGTAATATATGCAAATGCAACAGATGGCCTCAAGATAGTAGTAGTGGGCTGGCAGTCAGCAACGGTGCGAAGCAGCTCGAAGCGAACCGAGAATTGCTCCCGAGCAGGCAACCGAACAGGCTGGGTTTACCGGGTCGCAGAGACAACAAGATTGATCACGGCATCGAGCTCGGGATGTGGAGAGTGTTAGGTACGAGGTTGCTGGCTCCAGGGACCACTCTCGCGGCTGGGCCAGATGGAAGAAGTCTCGGCCTAGGCCTCGGGAAGGCAATCGCTACCGCCGCCATTGCTTGTCTTGTCATCACCTGAGCATCAAGACCAATGACCATGGGCAAAATCCCAGCGCACTTGCCGTAGCCGTTGCCAGCCAGACAGGCGTCATGGGCTTCCACTCTCCTCCGCGGTTTCCAGTGGGGTATCTGGGGGAGAGACCGCCGCAGATGCCGTTTTGGGATCCGGGAGTTGACTTCGGGACTGAACCACAGGGACGGCTGTTGTCTCGGGAGCAGATAATTGGGGCACAGATGGTTTTTGTTAGTGCATGCACTATTCTAAATAGCAGAATCAATCTTGGAGAAACATGCGCTACTGCACAAGTGGCGGAGATGAGGGGCCGGATGGACGCCAAAGAACCCCATGCATGCAACAAGAAGACCTCTTCCAATGATACGCCGTGCTTTACGCTGACAACCTGGCCCTGTCACTTTCGTGGCTCTGATCTCGTAAAAGGACGGTTACTGCGGTCGGATAAGCGGATTATCTGCACGATCTGCTGTGCCACATTAACTAAAACTTCGAAGATGGGGTAAGAGATCTCATCTCATCGCTCAAGCATCAACGAGACATGGCCTATCAAGCCCGACTGTCTATTTTTCCAACCCATAGAACGGCTCCAGAGGAATTGCACATCGTAAGCAAAATAGCAACTCTGGTAGAGTTCAATTATATAGATTTCGTGTGGAGTTGTGTTTCAATCTTCAATTCTTCATCCTTGTTAGCCTACCCTGGAGTTCCACTGGAGATTGAGATTCACACCACTGCTGATCTATCCTTCGTGCGCTCAATGTTATCGTCATGAAGATATCAAATATTTGTTTTCTGGGAAGTGGTCTATATTTCCAGGCTCAAAGCATCCGCATCAAGTCGGTAGGCGGAGGTGACATCCCAGAGTTGTGTTTGACAGGCGTCACCCAGATCGCAAGTACAGCCTCAACGCTTTGAGATAGGTAGTTAGGGCACACCTTCCACCTCGTGATACGCTACTTCCTCAACCATACGTACACACATCACACTAAGTGTATCCCGCTCCTTGGGTGATCCCGACGCAGGAAAACCTCCAACTAAACAACGCCTGCTCACACCAAAATTCGTATGGCTCCCTCCCAGTCCTTACTTCTTGGTTGTAATTCACCCTGCCCCTTTATCCTCCAGTTTCTGTTCCGAGAAAGTGGCATTTTGCTCGAAGGAAACTTCTGGCCCTGTCGCTAGGGAATGGCCAATACTTCACAGCCGTCTTCGTCAAGTCCTGGGAACCAGCCGGTCGATCCTAACCAAGTGTTTGATGAAAACAGTTAGCATCTCGAACGAGGAGGCCGTTAGAGTATTCCGGCTAACCAGCTCCTAGAGTGCCGCAACGTTCTTGTTAGATACTGTGCCCACATCCCTCGCAATTACCGATATAGCGACGGTGTCCGACTCGTGAGGAAGCCAGATGCCTGACCGATCAGCAGTATCTAACATGGTCCAGGTATTTCTGGTGTTGAGAGATCACATGGGCGATGAGCATCTTGGGCTCGCGGCAGGCGTGCTTTATGAGATGATCGAGGTTGATTGTCAACATTCAGATGATCCAGGTGCCGCGTTTCAACGCTGGAGATACGACCACATGAACAGACATGTGCGGACATGTGTAACACCCTGGCCAAAATTCGCCCTGACAAGAGATGCAGGCAGATCTCGAGCTTCCTCACGTCCCGCACCTCACGACTGTCACCTCCATCATCATCCCAACTGCGAAGCTGACCAGGTGGAGGAAAGAACACCCCCAGCGGTACCAAACGCGGCTCTCTGACTACTCGCCTAACCTTGAAAGGCCATCGCTCTTCTCAAGCGGCATACGGACACGGAAGAGCTGGGTGATCGAGTATACCATGTACATCTCGTCCCGTAACGGCGGCACACGGCCGTTTCGTCAGATAACTGCCAGAGAATTTCACGAAATGCAGTGGAATCCGAAGACCAATAGCCCAGGACGACTCGTTGGAGAGAAGTCGATTGATCTGGGAGAGTTCTTACGGAAAGGAGACATTGATGAGCCGGCAGACGAGAAATGTGCGACCACCTCCCGGTTTTCCCTCAGTTCGAGACTATTCAGGGGACGGAGTAAGATGGGGCAGATCACGAACAAGCTTCGTGCTGCCAAAAACTTTCCCATTCGCCTATCGAAGCCGGAGTGGCCCCCAAATCGCCCAGACTGTGATACCGCAGCCTCTTTCTACGATATGCTCGAGCAGCGATCAAATCACAGAGTCAGTGAATGGGATATACCGAACGCCAATTTTGCGAGAAAGTTCGGCCTGTACACAGACAGTGGGCCGCTGCCCCCTTTCATCAGGGAGCTACCAGTTGCTGAAGATAAAGCAATGGACCTGGCAATTGGCCCAGCGATGAGAGAACTGGTGTGCTCACGGCGGTTCCAAGGGCCCTTTACGCCCCAGCTATGGTTTGATAGCGGCCTGGATTATCGATGGAAACGTGCATCCTGCTAAGCGTCCATGATGGTCAGGTTGAGATCTATATAGCGACCCATCCCTACGGTGAGACCTCTGCAACCACCTTCCCAAATAAAAGAAAGAGCCGATCACTGATGAAGAGTAGGAAAGCCATGATCACTGCCGATTTTATGTGCCCAGATTTTGCCAGTGGCAGAATTCGCTACCCACCTATTTGCTGTTTTTGCCAGTTGCTGCCAGCTGGCGGGAGCAACAGGGGATTTTAGACCAAATCAATGTTTGTTTTTCTCATGAGGACAAATTCTGAATCACTGTCGCAAAGCGTGATTTGTTTACCTTCATCTCGCCCCATCACTGGTACCAGTGATCTGCACCCTGGGCTTTCTAACCGCACCACCTGCTCCGGACTCCAAGCTCTTTGCATGATTGCTTCAAGTGGCTTGTATGATTCACTCTGAGTACTTGATTTGAATCAAACAGGTCTCTTCAGGCCCCCTCCGGAGGCTGCGCGCCGGACTCGATGCAACACAACAGCCCGACCAAAGACAGGGGCCGGTGTTCTGATCCATCGACCTTTTGCGCAACTCCTCTCCGGGGCGGCTTTCAGTCTTTGTCACCAGGAGAAAGGGCCCGATCCTTATCCCCACGCAAGCGCCTCGTTCAGCAACCACTTCATATTCGCATGAACCTGACGGAGAGCCAAATGGACAAGATCACCGACGCGTATGCCACCGCTCCATACCACAGCTTGGAAGAGACTGACACCCTGCAGATTCAGTAGTAAAGCCAGCAGCAGCCCATCCAAGTCTGATAGATCCAAGAAGAAGTCTACAATGACACCGAGGTCAACCCCGCGAAAGCACAAGTCATCAACCTCCCGCTCCGAAGCCCCTCCAAGCTGGGCGCTGAGCGAGGATGACGGCTCCGGGGTAGATTCTACAACCTTTTCCGACCTAATGCCAGGCCGTCGCCAAGGTTCCCCTTGGGATGTATTCGCTGGTAGTATCGCTGAGCGTAGGCATAAGGTTCCTCCTCCTCCACTGCACCTTGGAGTTGGGCGGCAGAATGCAAGCGCTCCCCATCCAGCCGAGATGGAGGACATTCCCGACCCCGTTTCTCCTCTGGGCCAAGGGAGGTATGAGCAATTTCATGTTACCGAAGATGACTCCTCTTCTTTCTACTCGCCGAACATTCCAGATACTGCTCATCCATCTCCTCTGGATCTTGGAGGCAGTCATCATGCTCGGTCACGATCTAATGTCAACGACGCCGTCGTCAACGCATACCAAGATTGGGCTCAAATGCATCAACACTCAATGATCAAAGAGTCGGCAAGCCATCCAGAGCCCCTCGTCAACAGACCCCGACGATCCAAAAGCTCAGGGGAAGGCATGCGACTGTCTCGACCTATTGGGGTCCAGCACCCACCGATGCCACAGGTGGCCAACCTCCGAGCCGAGAATGCTCCAAGCACTCCCCTCTTCTCCCCACTGCAGTTGTACTTCAGGGGACCCGACTTTCCCAGTGTGAAGAAAGGTGAAAAGACAATGATTGGAGACAATGGATGGCTTGAGCGTACCGACAAGGGCGTTGACGCGGCCAAAAAGGCACCGCAGAAGAAGGCGGGAATACTTGACAGTATCAAGAAGATTGCAAAGGACATGGTGAGTCTGAGACTTCACGGAAAGATTCTGCCGCTGACTTATGTGCAGACAGAATTGCATCACAACAATCGTCGCACGCAGCCTGTTGTTCGAGCCCGTCCAACGTCGCGGATGGCTGTCTCCCTGGACTCGAGGGAGCAAAGCCTTCTTTACTGCGAGCTCGATTTTCACTTGAGCACTGCGTTGAACGACTACATCACGGTGCAGCTGGACAAGGGTCGTTTGATTCCAGATAAGCTCAAAAAGGTAGCTGATGCCTGGCAGAGCAAGGGTCGTCCCAAGATTGTTGGGTTTCGGTACGACCTGGAGACGCAGCTCGAGCTGATCAATTTGCACGTTGACGACTTTCGCTTCTATGGCCGCCGACAGGCTGACCCGGTCGAGATCAGCGGGCTTTTGCATACTATGAAGGTCAACGCGCGAGCCATGAGCATCCGGACGTTTTGCCAGCCCGACTCAGTGATTGCGAAGCAGCTTGTGGATGCGCAATCACTGTTCAAGATGCTTGGCATCTCGGATGCGCAGCAGATGGCACTGGCCGAGATCGCGCAGTTCTTCAAGGTGATTGTCGAACGGGAGATGGACTGTCGTGACCATCGTGAGCTGCAGGGGGGACGAGGTAAGGCGTCACATGTTCGTGGTGATTCCCAGTGGACAATGAACGCGGAGAGACGAGTCAATGGCTGAGCTCTGCCAATGGTTACAATTGGAGACAAGGTATCAACTCAGCCTCAGGAAGTTTGGGAATGGGGGATCATAATGTTTGCTCATGGATACAAATTGGGCGAGGATTAGGGGAACCTGGGAAATTCAGCACATGGGTGGATGCTGTGACAGTAGATATAGAGTTGGGGGATTTGTATGATTGTTGTAGGAGTTTAATATCAAGTGTATAACCAGAAAGAAGTCGCATTCTGATCCATGTGAACCACAGATGGCACCAAGACGGATCGCTTAATAACGTATAGATTTGAAAGATAAAAAATGCAGGTATGTAAGTAGCATCAAATCATTCCTCGTTAGATGTTCTTCAAGTAAACGTATTCTTTGTGTGTCCTTATAGGGAACTGTTCTAGTTGCCCAACCAAGACACTTGAAATAGTTTTAGACATTGGATGGTTAACAATCAGCCGTAGAGTCGTAAGCAGTCGTTAAAAGAAAGAGCCCGTTAACGTGGCAAAAGGAGAGGATACAAGAGAGAGCAACTATTGCCGGTACCGCGGAGCGTCATCACTCCTGCGCCGCTGGGGCTGTCGGTCGTCGTAGCGGGGATCGTCATAGACAAAATCATACTCTTCGTCGTCATTTGCAGGCAGCGCTCTGCCGCGATCATACCGGTCTCGGCTGCGGGAATCACGATCCCTATCGCCAGATCTCCGGCGATCATACCGCGGCATCTCCTCCTCGCGCACGTAGCTACGCTCACGCTCCCAGTCGAGCTGGCGGCGACGGTCACGGTCCCTCGAGTCCTCAACACGGTTGGCGATGGCGTTGGCGCCGAGACCGCCGGCTACGGCACCGAGGATGGTGGAGACGAGGCGAGTGCGATTCTCATTCTCGTCATCATACCCTCGTGTCTTGTGCTTGTGGCGGGTCGCTGCATCAGAAGCCTCACGGGCGACGAGACCACCTACAACGGCGCCGAGGAGACCAGCGCCGATGCCAGTGGCCGAGTTGGAGAAGTTATCCTCGACAGCGCCACGAGCGCGGGAGAGGGGACTCTGCGAGCGGTCGCGCCCGCGAGAACGGCTGTCGCGACGGCGGTCGTCGTCATAGTCTTCTTGGGAGGATGTCACGGAGGCAGGGCGGGAGCGCGAACGGGATCGCCGGACCATTGCGGTATTGGGAGGAGGGACTGAGCGGGTACGGGCCTGAGACGGGGGAGGCTCAAGGGTCATGCGATCGCGGGGAGGAGCAGCGCCGTATTGCTCATCGAGGCGCGAAGTCGAGGCGTAAGGGGGAGCTCCTGGAGGAGGAGGTCCCTGACCTTGAGCGCCGGGGTTATTGGGGTTGGGTGCCGGAGCGCCACCCGAGTAGTTGTCGGGAGAAAAGTCGCGGCGACGACGAGAAGAGTACTCTTCGTACTCGTAATAATTTGACATTTCAGATTTTCAGTCTCTTTTTGCTTTGTCGCTGTGGGTAAAAGTCGATGGTTGGATGAGATGAGATGGGGGAAAAATAGGTCAGAATGTTTCGTTTGTAGTGTTTGAAAATGAAGGGAGATGTCGTGGGTGGCTGGACAAAGGAGGAGGAGTCAAGTTCAGTCAGCGCTTAAGATGGAGGGCCGACGTCAGCTGGAGCCCAGACAAAGAAAGAAAGGGCCACCTGCAGGGTTGAGCTTGGAAGTTGAATCTGACGATGGAGACAAAATATTTTTTTCAAGTAATTCTTGCGAGTGAGGCTGTTTAATGGATGGTCGTTTTAACAAAGTTGAGACAATGCCGAGAGACAATGTCTAGAGTTATAGATTTCTACAACGGTCACGACAAGGTTTTGCATAGCCACGGAACGACTGAACACGTGGTGATGGTTCTTTTCGTAGCTTGGCAAGCTATCCAAGAGAAAGGCTCTCGTTGGGCACGAGGCGCATCGTTGGGCGCTCTGGTGGAAGAGCTCAGAAGATGGAGAGATACAGTACTGTATCGGAGAAGCCGATGACGTAGGCACATCACGCTTCGTTTTTCTGCTCTGCCCCGCGTGTGGCGAAGCTAACGGGGTGCACAGCCCCATATCATCAGCCTCATCTTGTCTCTTCAAAGAGGAAAGATGAAAGCTGCGGAAGAAGCAATTCTCCGACATCTCGTCACTTTTTGATTGCTTTTCCCGGTTACGAGAGCGACGCCTCCCGACACCGACACGGCATCCTTGCTGCCTTAGTCTCTCGTTTAGCGGTACCTGCTTTGCGGTAGTCTCGTTGCATTTTGCAGCCTCTGCCGACGTCTGAATGCCCAACCTTGTCTTACACGGACAAAACAATCTGGGGCAAGAGAATGAGGCTCACCCGTGTCGGGAGCTAATTGGGGGGAGTGACAGACCCGCGATGGAGAGGCCATCGATCCACGGACGCGGATGCGGATGCTGAGACGGGGACTGGCATGTTGCTGGTCTTACTGCTCCGTCGTTGTTCCCATCCCGTTGGACAGGTAATACTCCCAGGCATATCCAAGGAGCATTCACGGTGGGCCTGGGACGTGTCTCGTCCGAACCGCTCAGTTCGGATGAGACGCTGTTGGTTTCAACATTTTACTCTAATCATACCTACTGTAGGAACCGGGTTCGGGTTATATGGCAAACATGTTTCATTTCACGATTGCCTCACATATGGAGGCTTGTTTGCTACGAGGTTTTACGCTTCAAACAATTCGATCTTCTCCCCCATGGGTATTTATCTGCTCGACTCAATTCTCTGCCCAGCCCTTCGCTCATATCCTTTCACCGATCTCACCGCTCACGTCGCAAAAACTCTTCATCGTCCCCTGTCCCAGTGGTAGGATCGCGGTATTCTCATTGCTTTTTTCCCGTCCCCTGTCCCGGGCGGCTAGATCAGTTGCTTTCGCGTCTCCGTCACCCCTTGTTTGCTTTTTACCCGCCCTACTCTCCGATACTAATGCCGGAGCACAGGGCCACAGGACTGCGATATCCCACGTCGGGTCATGCGTCCGCCAGCCCCGGCGCTTCGACGTGTCCCGTAAGGCTTTAATATACTGCATCAGTTGATCCTCACATTCACCGCTATCCAAGACGTGGCACAATCTCTACCTGACGACGTCTTGCAATATGTGATGTGGGGAGGTTGAGACGAGGAGAAAAAAAAAAAATCTGTAATACGTACGGAGAGGGTGACTCCTGTTTAGCGAGACGAGCTTGACCGGGCCTCACAGAGCTATGGATGGCCCATGACCCTTCCCCGGCTAGGCCCTTGGCTGCCCACGGGACTGGAGTGCGAGCGAGTATATATCTTTTGCTCGCTCGTGAAGGGGAATTGCCGCTGAAGCTTCTCATCATCGTCTCTGCTCTTCATTAGACAAAATGACCATGTCGAGTCCAGCATACGAAACGTTCCCAGCGGGACGGATGGCGAACCAACACCTTGACTATGACCCAGAGAAACCCCCCGTCTCTCCAACCGGGTGCCTTTCAGGCGATGACAGCGCAGACTCGGTTGCGGAACCAGAGCGCTGGAACAGCACACGGATTAATGCCTACCGCTATTACGTGACCAACATATCCTTTCTAATAATGGGCATGAATGATGGATGTCTTGGTGTAAGTCACTGGATGAACCTGTATCGCCGTTTCTTTAACTGACTGTGTTATAGGCTCTTCTGCCATACGTGAGTTGATATAACCCCTGACCACCACCAACACTTTTACCAATAAGCCACCCCTTTAGATCGAGACCTACTACTCCATCGACTACACCACTGTGTCGACCCTCTTCGTCGTGCCCTTTGCGGGCTACATCGTCGCCGCCCTCGTCAACAATTGGATTCACTACACCGTTGGCCAGCGCGGCGCCGCCTTCATCGGACCCATCACCCGCCTCCTCGCCTACCTCCCGATGGCCCTCCACCCGTCGTTCCCCGTGCTGCCCTGCGTCATGATGTTTACTGGATTCGGAAACGGCGTGCAGGACAGCGCCTATAATGCCTGGATCGGAAATATGCACCACGCCAACGAACTGCTCGGCTTCCTCCACGGGTCCTACGGCGTCGGGGCCACCATCAGCCCCCTGATCGCGTCTGCCATGATAACGGAAGCCAACCTGCAATGGTACACCTTCTTCTACATCATGATCGGTCTAACGTTTGTCGAGTTCATCATCGGCACAACCGCATTCTGGGGCGCGACGGGCGACGAGTATAAGCGACGCATGCACTCTCAGCAGGGCAAGAGCCGCGTGACTACGCTCATGGCCGTCAAGGAGCCCGTCACCTGGATAGTCGCCATCTTCCTGCTGGGTTACGTGGCAGCAGAGGTCAGCCTCGGCGGTTGGATCGTCACCTTCATGTTGCGGGTCCGGCACGCCAAGCCCTTCCTCGCGGGCCTCACGGTGACTCTTTTCTGGCTGGGCCTCACGCTGGGTCGTGTCGTGCTCGGGTTCGTGACGGAGCGCATCGGTGAGAAGCTGGCCATCACCATGTACCTGGCCCTCTCCATTCTCCTCGAGCTACTGTACTGGCTGGTACCAGACTTTGTAGCTTCGGTAATCTTCGTGATGCTCCTTGGTTTCTTCCTAGGACCTCTGTTCCCAGCTGCCATCGTTGCAGCGACAAAGTTGCTTCCGACCGACTACCACATCAGTGCGCTTGGGTTCGCATCTGCTGTCGGAGGAGGCGGCGCTGCCATCGGCCCCTTTGCGGTCGGAGCCATCGCTCAACAAACAGGCGTTCAGGTTCTGCAACCAATCGTCCTCGGAATACTGGCCTTCATCATCGCAGTATGGACGCTTCTTCCGGGAGGATTCAGAAAGGGCGGGCTTGAGATGGCCCGGGAGCAAAAGCTCAAGCCCGGAGGAGACGTGAGGGAGATCTGGTCATGGATCAGAATGAAAGCCGCAAGAGCTGGACGACCACGAGCTTTGCCATGATGCCATGACCAGTTTTCAAGATACGAATGAATGACTTAGACAAGGATTATAGACGGCGGGATCAACACGGATAGGGATCAACGGACACTGGGCAACACTGGATACTGGGACACGGATTAACGGATAGATTCATATATGGGTAGCAGCAGCAATGGATACCAAGCTAAGCTAGTAATTCGGCATTGAAAAACCGAGTCTAATAGTTTGTCCATCCAGTGAGATATCGTGTGTTGTAATGTTTCCCCCGGAACCGGACGAGGGGTTGTCAGTAGCGCGATCGCTATCTTATCAATCAACCCCATTGCTAACTTTTGGTAGAAGGAGGGGAAAGCAGGACCTAAACCACCACTAGAAACTCGACCACCAGCGCATCACGACACTCTCTTTTCTACATAGACCAGACACCAATTCAAAATTCACTCTGGAGAATCCACTCACCTGCTGGTAATATCTCAATCGTCCGAGCCTCGAGGCCCCCGGCTGCCCATCATGACGTCGCCGACCTCGGCCCGCATCATCGCCCTCCCACCATTCAAACCCGACCTCCACGAACGCGCCTGGGCCTCGATTCCTCACCCGACGCTGCCCCTCCTCGCGACCGCCCACTCCAAGGCCGTCACGGTCTTCTCCCTGTCTACAGCCTCGGCTCACAGCACCCTCACCGGCGGCCACACCCGCTCCGTCCGCTCGGCGGCATGGAAGCCTCACCTCCCCCCGCACCGTCTGTGCCTCGTCACGGGCAGCTTCGACTCGACGGCCGGTATCTGGCGATGGGACGGTGATGAGGCGGCGCAGCAGGGTGGTGAGCTCGAGGTTGAGGTGACACAGCGCGACGTGCGCCGGAAAAATGACGACGACAGCGACGACGACTCACCCGGTGACAAGGACTGGGAGTTTACACTGGTGCTGGAGGGCCACGATTCGGAGATCAAGTCTTGCGCTTTCAGCCCTTCTGGCACGTACCTGGCTACGTGCTCGCGCGACAAGTCGGTCTGGATCTGGGAAGACATTGGCGCCTCTGAAGCTGATGACGAGTGGGAGACGATCGCCGTCCTCAACGAGCACGAGGGCGACGTCAAGGCCGTGGCATGGTGTCCGGACCTGCCCGGCCGTAACGCCAGGCGCAGCTACTCATCCGATGTGCTCGCCAGCGCCAGCTATGACAACACTGTGCGCATCTGGCGTGAGGACGGAGATGCGGAGTGGGTGTGCGTCGCCGTCCTCGAGGGCCACGAGGGCACAGTCTGGGGAATCCAGTGGGAGTCTCGCCCAAGACCAGGAGATCTCTTCCCACGACTACTCACTTTCTCTGCTGACGGGACGATTCGCGTGTGGACGCTACAGCAAGAGGAGGACACTGAGGACGGCACAGGCACAGGTTCGAGGAGCGCCCTAGGAGGCATCCCCAATACGATGCGTCGGTCCTTGCGGGAGGAGTGGACATGCACAGCAGTCCTTCCAAAGGCGCATACCCGCGACATCTACTCGGTAACCTGGAGCGCGCAGACGGGACTCGTGGCGAGCACCGGAAGCGACGGCGTCGTGGCGTTGTACACGGAGGATAACTCGGGCGGAGATATCCCGGCGACGGGCAACTCAACCAACGCCGAGGAAGCCCAACAATCTTCGGCATCTACATCTGCGCCTGCATCTACACCATGGAGATTGCTCGCGACCCACCCCGGCGCTCACGGCCCCTACGAGATCAACCACATTACCTGGTGTCGGAGATACGATGCCGGATCCGAGCGTCGCGGCGAGGAAGAGATGCTGGTTACTACGGGCGATGACGGGATAGTGCGGCCGTGGCAGGTTGAGATCGATGCGCCAAGGTAGCAGTGCATCTATCAATCCAAGACAGTAAAAGAAAATTCACACGCACAATGAATAAATATGCACATCAATCAACTCCCGAGGTTCCGTCGTCAAGAGGCATATCCTTGTTTATATCATGAATCGCCAGTATATCCCAAAAACAGTAATGTAATGTAGCTCAATCGCACAAAAAAGATGTCATGCCTTGTCGTTCGTTCCAAATGCCCATAATGCTAATGGAAACCCAGGGCGCAAATGTCTGTGTCCTTCATCTAGGAGGGTATGATACAAGTGGTTTACATGAAGAGCTTGGCTTAGCTTGCTTGCCCGCTCCCCAGATCCAACGGCTTTTGTTGTAGTTGTTGTAGTTGCTTCTTCCCTCCCAAACGATTAGTGTCCATGTATAATAGCCCATTCATCCATCCAGTACCAATGCCATTCAGTTTACCTCCCCATAACCTGTCCTGCTAAGATCCATTTCTTTCTTTACTCGCCCTTGAGCTTGTCCTGCTTCACAGTGAAAGCCATCTTGAGGAACTCCTGCTCCTCCTTGGTGTGCACCTGCTTGAGACCGGTAGCCACCGACGCGCTGGGGTTGCGGCCGGCGTACATGACGTGCTTGCGGTTGTGGTGCTCAGTGTTGTTGAGCAGGGTCTCAATGCGAGGCTGAGTGAAGCTCCAGGCACCAGCGTTGAGAGGCTCCTCCTGGGCCCAGACGATGGTCTTGGCGTTGGGGTACTGGTCAAGGTTCTCCTTGAGCTGTTGCCAGGGGAAGGGGTTCAGCTGCTCAATGCGGGTGAAGGCGACGTTGTCGATGTTGTTCTCGGCACGGTACTTGTGGAGAGCAGCCCAGACCTGACCACTGCAGAGAATGACTCGGTCAATCTCCTCACGAGGCTTGAGAACGCCAGTCTCGTGCTCAGGGTCGGGGATGATCCACTGGAAGCCAGCGTTCTCACCAGTGAACTCCTCAATGTCGCTGCGGGCCAGAGGGTGTCGGAGCAGGGACTTGGAGAAGAAGATGACGAGAGCTAATCAGAGTCAGTATACGTCGTAGATAGGTAAGGAATGAGTCAACTCACGCTTTCGGTACTGTCGGTGCATCTGTCGGCGAAGAATGTGGAACAGGTTGGCGGGAGAGGTCATGTAGGCAATCTGCATGTTGCAGTCCTGGTGCTGGCGCACGAGCTTCTCGCCGGTAGGGAACTCTCGGGGATCCTCGTTGCAGAGCTGGAGGTATCGCTCGAGACGACCGGAAGAGTGCTCAGGGCCCTGACCGTCATAACCGTGGGGCAGAGACATGACGAGACCAGTTCGCTGCATCCACTTGACCTCACCAGAGGCGATGAACTGGTCAATGATGCACTGAGCGTTGTTGGCAAAGTCACCGAACTGAGCCTCCCACATGACGAGGGCATGAGGAGACGACAGAGAGTAACCGTACTCGAAGCCAAGAGCACCGAACTCACTCAGGGACGAGTTGGAGATGACGAACTTGCCCTGGTCCTGGCTCAGGTGCTGGAGGGGAGTGTAGGTGTCCTCAGTCTCCTGGTCGTGGAACACAGCGTGGCGCTGAGAAAAGGTACCGCGCTCGACATCCTGACCGGAGACACGGACATGGTAACCCTCAGTGACGAGAGAACCAAAGGCCAGAGCCTCAGCAGTGGACATGTCGATGTTCTTACCCTCAACAACAGACTTGGTTCGGTTGGTGAGAATTCGCTTCAGGTTGCGGTGAACCTGGAAGCCCTCGGGAACGCTTCCAATAACCTCACCAATATGCTGGAGAGTCTGGGGCTTGACGGCGGTCTCGTTGGTGGCGAGGACCTCGGTGGCTAGCTCCTTGGGAGACTTGAAGCCGTTCCAGGCAGAGGTGGTCCACTCCTTGGAGGTGGGAGTGTAGTCTTTGGACTTGGTGAAGCTCTCCTCCAGCATGCCCCAAACCCATTGCTTGTGCTCATCAATGTCCTCCTTGGTGAAGGAACCCTCCTCGATCAGCTTGTTGACATAGATGTCGATTTGGGGCTCCTTGCCAGTGATGCGCTTGTACATAAGAGGCTGGGTGAAGGAAGGCTGATCGGTCTCGTTGTGGCCGTGCTTTCGGTAGCAGTTGAGGTCGATGACGACATCATGCTGGAACTCGGCGCGCCAATCGGCGGCAAGCTGGCAGACGAAGTTGACAGCCTCGACATCATCGGCGTTGACGTGGAAGACGGGGGCATCGATGGCCTTGGCGATATCCGTGCAGTAGGCGGTAGAGCGGGCGAATCGAGGGTCGGTGGTGAAACCAATCTGGTTGTTGACGACGAGGTGGATGGTACCGCCGGTAGAGAAAGCGGGGAGAGAGTGGAAGCCGAGACACTCGTAGACGATACCCTGAGCAGCAAAAGCAGCATCACCATGGAGCAGAACGCTCATGGCGGTGCGGTGAGTCGACTCGTCGTTGTTGTAGTGCTGGATGGCGCGGGTCTTGCCCAGGACGACGGGGTCCTCGGCCTCCAGATGCGAAGGGTTGGCGACCAGAGAGAGCTGGACACGCTTGCCAGAGGGGGTAGGTCGCTCAAAGTTCATACCGAGATGGTACTTGACATCACCGGAGCCCTCATCCTCGGCACCTGTCGTACCAGCGAACTCGCTGAAGATGGACTCGTTGGGTTTTCGGACGACGTTGGAGAGAACGTTGAGACGACCACGGTGGGGCATACCAATGACAATATCCTTCACACCATAGTCGACGCTGCGGTCAATGAGAGCCTTCATACCGGGAACAAGGGTTTCGCAACCCTCAAGACCGAATCGCTTGTCGTTGGGGTACTTGGTGGCCAGGAAAGACTCGAAGCTGGAACTCCAGATGAGACGGTCCAGAACACGTCGCTTCTCGTCAACCGAGTACTTGAAGGGGGTAGGGACCTCGAGACGCTCGCGTAGCCAGTCGCACTTCTCACGGTCAGGAATGTGGATGAACTCGACACCGAAGGAGCCGCAGTAGATTCTCTCGCAAGCATCAACGATCTCGCGGAGAGTCATCTTCTCGCGACCGTCGCGCTTGAAGCGAGGCAGGATACCGGGGCCGAGGGTGTACTCGGTGTCAAGATCCTTCTCGGTGAATTGGTAGTGCTCGAGGGTCAGCTCCTTGGGCTTGATGTTGGCAAAGCCCTTGGCGTCATTGGTACCTCGAATGCCGAGGGGATCGATCTTTGCGGTGTGGTGACCACGGGCCTGGTAGGCGCGGACGAGAAGCTGGACCTTGAGATGGTTGGTGACATCGGAGCCAGCCTCGAGGCCGCCAGAGAGACGAGGAACACCACCGGTCATGTTAGGGACCAGGTTAGGAGGAGGCTGGAAGGCCTGGGAGATAGGCATCTCGCCGCTCTCCATGTTCTTGAAGTAGATCTGCCACGAGACGTGGACGCTCTCGGGGTCCTGTCTCCACTGCATGTACATCTCGTCGATGTAGCTGGCGGTGCTCCCGGAGAGGAAGTTATCGTTGGGGTCGGGAGGCGACGAGGTGGCGCTGGTCGCATAGCCGCGACGAGCAGCGAGGGCCAGAGGCCGGCGGGAGGCAGCAAGCTTCCATGATGAAGTGCGAGCCGAGACGGTCGAGATGGAGGCTGAAGACGAAGCAGCGGAGCATCTAGCACCGCGGAGGAGCTGGGAGCTAGCTCTGCAGAGCGAATTCCTCAACATGATGGGCGAATAGTGTGGTGGAGGAACGAGGACAGGTCAAGGGGGGCGGGCTGAAGAACTAGAGGGTATCGATGGGAAGCATCCCCCGGCAGCTCTAGATGGCGACACAAAGGAACGGCGGAGTAAGTCGTTGCGGACGGTTAGTTCCCAGCGAGGACAGGAGAGAGGAATTGGAGGGGGAGTAGGTAGGATAGTGCGGGAGGAGGAGTATATCAGGAACAGACAGAGAAACAGGAATGAAACTGGAGGGACCCAGCGGGAGAAGAAATTGTGACCACCGAGACTGGAGCTCACTGCTGGCCTTTGATGTCCTGCTGCTTGGAAAAATACGATGACGCCCCCGGCAAACCCGGTTCTGGCCGTGAGGGTGCCAGGCGCTGATTGGCCAGAGGCAGCCGTGACCGAAAAAAGCAGTGCGGATCTGGAGGGAGGCGCACGGCGCGGCCCAGCCTCTTGCAGCAGGGTTTGCAGGGGTTTACAGCGCGGCAAGTCACTCGGTCTTTGACCTCCGGGGTGAGATGTCGCACAGTGTTTTGGAGGTGACCGTGGGCAGCGGTGACCGCTATCATTGGGGGAGCCCACTCGCATTTTCGGGGCATTTGGGGGTCTGGCTCGGGGGGTGAGGTGTGTTTACCGAGGATCACCGCGCTCTGGACGTTGCTTGGCCGTGACCGTACCGATCTCCGGACACACTGTACCGTCATGACGTCCGTCTACCCGGCTCGTCGCCAAGGCTGTGTGCGTGTATTTCCCCGCGATTTGAGGGTGCAGCTGGGGGGTTTCTTTGCAGGATCAAACGGATCATGGCTGAAGGATCGTGTCCTCGTAGGCTGCAAGTAGCCGAAGAGTGGCCTGTCATTGCGGTTATCTGGAAAGGAGAGCACCATGCTCGCACGGTCTCCTTAGGTAGGGTACAGATATGGGAGGTGTCAGGCGCATCGGGGCGCACGGGAAACGACCAAGATTGCGGAGTAACCATCGTGAAGTTTTACGTGGATTAAACAGGGTCAATAGCCGACGCCACAAGGTCAGCGACTCGGTGTCGGGTGGGACGTGCATTCCAGGTTTTTCAGTGGGAGGGTTTGCAGGTCAGGGGAAGGGTCAGCCACGGGTGAGTGAGCAATCGACAATCCACCAGCCACAGTTGGAGTAGCTGTGCCTGGCGGTTCCTCGGTGAGGGTGAGGTGAAGAGGCTGTTAATAGCCGTCGAGGTGTTCATCTGTGGAAAGATTAGACGCCATAGAATAAATGGCTCAAGTTCCTGATAACTATCAACCACGCATTTCCCAGCAACCCTCGCCATTATCCCTCATTTCCCACCTTGCTGACCTGCGGTGTATTCTTTCATCTCTTCAGGTCAGGCAGGCCCTGCAGGTTGGAGTCGGCTTTGCAGCAGGTGCCAACGTCAGGCGGCGGCTCCACTTACCACTTCCACTGCGCCAACTTTTCAGGCCCCACTCTGGTGCAGCAGCGCAAGGCTACGTACTTTAGGGATAACATTCTCGAAGCTTTGGGGGAAGCGGAAGCCTTGACGACAACATCCAATCCATCTCAAGCTGCCAAGAGCAAGCAAGCAAGCAAGCAAGAATCCAAGTCTCAGACAGTCTCATCGGAGACAAGCCGTATCAGACACTCACGTGAACCAAGTCGCTATTCTCGCCAACAAAGGCCACCCGCTCCTCATCAGCTGCTGTTCCAGCCTTCTGCCTGGAGATCCTTTCAACGACATCTGCGAATCCATCCATCCCAAGAGCTTCTGAGACGGAATCTCAGCGTAGAACTCCACGACACGAGTCCCCTCGGGGGGTCGAGTTCCCGTGCCTTTACTCGTAGCCGCGTCGAGCTCGTCGCGTCATCATCGCCTCCATCATGGCCATCCCCGCTGGCCGCACCCTCTTCAAAAAGAAGGATGGCATCCTGACGCTCACCAGTGACCATCAGTTTGTCACCTGGACTCCAAACTCCGGCGGCCCTCCCACCGTCTCTCTCTCCGTTTCCAACATCACCAGTGAGTCGGGATAGCCTGCGCGAACGCGCTTTCTCTCACTAACGTCGGTCCCAGACCTTCAACAGACACCAGACACCTCGGCAAAGGTGATGCTCAAGGTCTTTGAAAAGACTTCTGAGAGTGCCGACCCTGCTACATATCTCTTCCACTTCAACACCCCGGAGGCCAAAGCAGAGGCCAAAGCTGTAAAGGACCTCTTGTCAAGCCTGTTAGCTGCTTCTCGCACCAACGATGCCGGCGTACCAAAGCCATCTGCCCCTGGCACAGGCGGCTCTTCAACTCCAACAGCAAATGGAAACGCGGGTAGTGGCTCAGCGTCCATGGCTTTTGCCAGTGCTGTCAACTCGCAGCCTACCTCTCTTCGCTGGTTTGATGATGCTCACTTGAAGAACGACATCGAACTACAACGGTCCCTCATGTCAAAGGACACAAGCCTTAACCAGACCTATATGGAAGCTATGCAAACCAAACCTGATTCTATCTCGGGAGCTGCATTCAACGCGCAGTTCTGGTCAACGCGGACAAACCTTCTCCGAGCTCATGCTATCGAGACCAACCAGAAGAAGGGAGCCTACAACGTTCTCTCGACAGTGAAGCCCAAGACTGTCGATGGAGAGCTCAAGCTCAATATTAGCGTCGAGCAGGTTCAGATGATTTTTGCCCAGCATCCTCTAATCAAGCGCGTTTACAACGAGAATGTGCCTCGGCTTTCCGAGGCCGAGTTCTGGTCTCGGTTCTTCCTCAGCAGACTCTCCAAGAAGCTACGGGGCGAGCGAGTCACTGAGAATGATCCCAATGACCCCCTCTTCGACAAGTACGACCCTAGCGAGAATACGGTAGCTGTGCAGAGCAAGATCATGGCACAACAAGTTCCTCACATCATCGACATCGAGGCCAACGAGGAGAACCAGGGTGGGTTCAAGAGCGGGAACGCCAAGGATATCGAGATGCGTCCTAGGACTAATGTTCCCATTGTAAAGACCCTCAACAGCCTCAGCGAGAAGATCATGGCCAACGTCGCCCCATCTGACTCCAATGCCGAGGATGTCAGTGGAGCTTACGACACTTATAACCAGCTTGCACTCCGCGATCTCAAGGGGGATGCTAAGGAGCATCGCATCATGCTCAACGTCAAGGAGCAGAACAAGTTCTTCTCCAAACATGAAACAGCGCCCTCATCTAATGCCCGCCTGTTTGAAAAGCAGGCCCCTAGCGATGTGCTCTTCGAGATTCAGGGCGATCTCGAAACCCTCGAGGGCGATGGTGCAGGAGGCATTAATCTCCAAGCAGCCATCGGCTTTGATGAACAGAGCGATAGCGACGATGATGCTCCCAAGCGTGCTCACGTTGGTTCACGGTCTGCTCTGAAGGCTGCGGACAGAGACGTCATGAAGGGCGTCCGTCAGCAGCGTGCCCAAAAGTATGGACATGACTCTGATGCCCTCACACCCATGGGCCTTCCTGCTGAACTTGCTCGGAAGTGCAGCCTGACTCATGCCACAACCATCGAGTTCCTACACCAGTTCTGGAACGCTTTCCTCTCGGGAGACCCGGATCGTGCTGCTGAACTGCAGTACCTCGCCGAGTCACTGAGCCGCTCCATCGCACGCATCAACGCTGTCGCAGATGAGGCCGACAAGGAGCGAGAGGAAATCATCCGTACCCGCAAGAAGGAGATCCGTGACCACTTTGAACGTACGGGAAAGAAGATCCGCTGGAAGGCGGACAGGGTGGGCGGTGGCCGTCCAGCCGTTATGGCACTGATGCAGCCGACTATTGATGCGCTGGAGAAGGCCCAGGCGGATTACCAGAGAGCTCTCGCTGCGGAGGGGATCAAGGTGTCGACAGAAGCATGAGGCTAGCTGGATAGCAGCATGTCATCTACAGTTATTTTGGTAATAGGAGAACAAATATGGCACCAAACTTGGACAGAGCAGGCAGTTGTATAATAATAGGCAGTTCAATAAAGAGACCAGCTCAGGCCAACACCTACCACAAGTCTTTTGCGTATTTAAATGTTGTTATCTCTGATATGATATAGTACACTTTTCTTACAGTACAAGTTCCTTTTTTGAGCCCATGCTATATTCAACTCATGCCCAAAAAGATGACGAGAAAGAAAGACAGCTGAAATGCTTATTTCCATCTGGCCAGTTCATCCTCCATGTCTCCCAAAGCTACCCGAGTCTATGATAATAAACGAAAGCTCCCCACGCCGTCCCCTGCAAATGAATACCCATTGAAACAAAAGGGGAAAAAAAAAAGAATAAAAAAAAGAATAAAAAAGAAAAGAAAACCAAGCTTATGCTAAACTTGGTCAAGGACTTCCTCGACGGATGCGCACCTCCTCAGCATCAGCAAACTTCTTCTCAGCACCGACACCAAAGCCCATGGTCTTCTTGGCACCCTTCTTCTTGGCACCGTACTCCTCGTCAAACTTGCGGATCTGCTTGAGAGACTCCATGTCCTCGCTGATGCTGGCGGGGATCTGCCGCAGAGCCTTGTCAAAGTGCTCCTGGCGCAGGGTGCGCTTCTTGGGGTACTCGTAGGGCTCCGGCCCAGTGTGCCGGGCTGCAGCCTCGTTTTCTTCTTCTACGGCGGCCATGGCGGCTGCCACGCAGGCGTTCTTGAGGTCTGAGCCCGAGTAGTAGGGCGTGCGCTTGGCTAGCTCCTCGAGAGAGACAGATGGATCGATCTCCTCGCCCTTGAGAAGGATTTTGAGGATGGCGGTGCGGTCAGGCTGAAGGGGGAGGTCGACGAGGAGACGGCGTGGTAGACGTCGAAGAACAGCGTCATCAAGATCAAAGGGTCGGTTTGTAGCAACCATGATGAAGGCCTCCGTCTCCTCTAGGCCGTCCCACTCCTTGAGGAACTGGTTGATGTGTGAACGGTGAGATGCGCGAGCACCAAGCATACTTCGGTTGGCCAGAAGCGAGTCGGCTTCATCGATGAAAACGACGCAGGGCGAGATCTTCTTGGCCAGGGTGAAAACGGCGTGGATGAGTTTTTCGCTCTCGCCCACCCATTTGTCGTTGATCGTAGCACCACTAATCTCCAGCATGTTTGCACCGCTCTCCTTAGCAACAGCCTTTGCCAGGAGAGTCTTGCCTGTACCCGGGGGGCCGTACAGAAGACATCCAGGGATCTTGTCTTGGGCCAGGACACCGTATGAGAAGGCATCCGGGCGCACCAGAGCCAAAGATGTAAGAAGCTTGAGGGCAGAGATGGTGTCCTTGGGGACATGGACATCGTCAAATGTGGTTCGTAGGTTCTGGCGGTTGATGTGCCCCGAGGATATACGCTTCTCATACTCATTGAGCTTCATGGACGCCCGACCGGTGGTTTGTGAGTCTTCGGCCTTCTTCTGTGTCTCCTCAGCGGTGGCCTTGCCTTCTGGCTCTGGATCATCCAAGAGGGGAAAGCCTGTTTTGGACTAAGGACAGAGGAGTATGATAAGCTAGCCAATTGGTCGGGACCACCTTCATGTTCCCTGATCTTTGGGATGGGCACGTTAAGTCCTCTGATTCCACACATGGGAGTCAGCGCTCATCATAAATCAATCAAATCAACTTTGAGGTAAAAGTTGATTTGTTTGATTTGATTGGCTCCTCTCAATCGACTGTATGGGCGGCCTATATATGGTATGTGAAGGTATTTCGCCGGCTCCTAAGTCTCAATTACCGACCCAACTGCCCAGCTTTACCCCGCCGTGTCGGACCCAGTTCCTCAGACAATGAACACGCTCCAGCGTGTCTGCGCCCAGTGAGAGCCTTTGAGATGTTAATGTCATCTTTGCTACGCTGAATTGCCTCCCGCAGTCGGTTGCCATCGCCGGAATGGCAAAGACGTCTAAGGCAAAGCTGCTTAGCACCGGGAATGAAGGTTTGTGGTCCCTCCACCATTGGATTGGCTCTTGCGTATCTTGTGGCTCGAGACGGAAGTACTTGTCCATCTCGTTAATACTGCTGCTCGTTGCATATGCCTTTTTCGTTCTGCTGTTGATCCATTGCGTGTAGTGATCATCCTCTTTACCCCTGTTCGTTAATGATGAAGCAGACTTCGACTGTAAGTCGTCCGTCCGCTGGTTCGAT